>WNGS01100554.1:7888-18857 GCA_020271785.1 Procambarus virginalis
TTCTAGATAATATGTTCTTCCTGCCCGAAACGCATTGCGTAATAGTGGGCTTTAGGCATTGTAGTACTAGCTCTACCTATAATTCGATCCATTAATGTAACCTCACTTGTATGTATATACCTTACCTGATAAACATATTTATTATTTATTATAATTTGACCCAAAAAATTTCATAGCTATTAAAATCAGTGAGGCAAAGGAGAAGCATTGCCAGACATGTGGCTTAATGAATGAATGAATAAATACAGGACAAGACAACCATTCAGCAGACTTCTAGATGTTACTGCTGCTCGGCTTAGACTCGGTTACAAGTATCTCTGGGAATTCTCATTATCTGCCGATGTAGACCTGACCAAATGTAACTGTGTCAACAAAATTATTCGCACACCCTCCGTCACTATGTGATGGAGTGCGAAAAGATACGTGAATTTAGAGACAATTCTATAACCAATGTTCCAGCGATGTGTAAATATTTCATTCAAAATGATCTGCTACCAGAAATTTAGCCAAATATCCCCAGTTTGCTAACTGTAGGTAGTAACTGAGTGATTGTAACCTATCCACCGCTGCCCACGGATGGGAGGCGGTGTGCAGGACAAACATATAAATTTGACACTAGCTCTCCACATATGTCAGTTGCTTAATTTAGAACCTGTACTTGAGGTCGATCTCGAACCCATTGTTGATGTGACGACTTATATTGAATTTTGTAACTAGTCATCAAGATTGTAACTTGCTTAGCTAAATGAATTGTGGGGTTCAGTCCCTGAGCCCATTATGTGCCTCTGTAACCCTTTCCACTACCGCCCACAAGATGGGTATGGGGTGCTAATAAATGAACTAAACTAACATGCGAGCATTGAAGTGGGTAAAGCTGAAGAGATGCCGGTGAGAGGAAGCGCTGAAGTCGTAGAGAAAGGGCCAGGGCTTAACCCAGCTGCATGCCAATGGATGTCGATGCTAACCAACTCCATGGTGGCGAGGCGAGAGGGGGGGTCTTCAATGGCGGCTTGAGGCGTTTCGTCTGGTGCTTGAGATGATGTCTTGATTCTTGGTGGATGTTCTAAACGGGCATAATTCGGTCCCTACCCCCTAAAGAGGGGATTGGAGTTTTCACTCCTTTAGGAAGAGTGGATGCTAGTTCTTAGTCTTGTACTTCTTCTTGCTGTGTACTGTACTGCGAGATGGCACGGTGGATCTGTTGGTCGTGGTCATCAAAGAGGCTGATGGGTTATGGGTGTCGTTTCGTTTTTGTGGTGTACCACCTATGTGGATTTCCTCATCCGAGTCTGAGGAGTCGTCAAAGGAAGGTGGCTTGGGCTTGGGTGCCGCTGGAGTCCTGTTTACGTGCAAGCCGGATGCAGCCTGTGTGTGGGGTGTGCAGCATGTGTGTGGGATTGGACGACCGGGTTGAGAAGCCTCGGTTAATTGTCGCTCCCGCAGTTGCGTTGGTAGCCTGTGGGTCGGCAGTACTTGTCCTAGCTTGTGATTCTGGTACAATGAGTGTTGTTGGAGTTTGGGTAGACAACGTTCTTGTAGAGGCAGAGAGTATCTCTTCCGGGGCGATGATGGTGTCGAGGCCGTTGGCTGCATACAGTAGGTTAAGGATCGTGTAGAACCGATGATGGTCGTCCCCGGAGAGTCGCTCTGCAAGCTTAATGAGGCCTGGAATGACTCCTTTTCTGGCTGAAGGTGGTCTTGGGGCTTGGGCCGAGAGACTCCTCTTGCGTTTGCTTAAATACGCACCCCCCCCCACTGCGCGCGCAGCACTCTCGAAGCGCTGCGTAAATGTTTTCTCCTTTCCCAGAAATTCCCCCGCTTTCCCAATAAAGCAGGGGCCATATAAATGAAATTCTACAACATTGTATAGACCAAGAACTATTGCCAGGTGATACAGCTTTATGCCAGCCCAGTCTAGCTGAAAGTGCAGCTAGGAGGGAGAGGGAAATAGAGTTAGAGATAGCCAAATTAAGACTGGCGGAGCAACAGGCAAAATTAGAGGAGCAAAAACTAAGATGTCAGGAGGCACGTACTAGAGGCCCTACCACCTGCCAGGGATTCAAATCCCATGCATTATGGGAAAAAACTAACTTGCCAGAATTTTCAGAGTTAGACCCTGAAAGATTTTTCAACCATTTTCAGAGGCTGGCCAGGTCCATGAACTGGCCAGAGGAAATTTGGGTGAACATCTTACAGGGGCAACTCAAAGGTAAAGCCCAGGAAAACTTTTATAAACATGCCTGACGAGGATTGTTTTAATTAATTTAACTGTGTGACTCACCATAGATGTAAAGTGCCTTGTATAAAGGGGCCAATATTTCTTGGACGCCATGGAGACTTAGTCTCCGTGGTGTAGTGGTTAAGACGCTTTAGAATGATAATAATGATAATGTTTATTCAGGTAAGGAACATACAGTTTAGTTTAGTTTAGTTCATTTATTATGCACCCCATACCCATCTTGTGGGCGGTAGTGGAAAGGGTTACAGAGGCACATAATGGGCTCAGGGACTGAACCCCACAATTCATTTAGCTAAGCAAGTTACAATCTTGATGAGCTAGTTACAAAATTCAATATAAGTCGTCACATCAACAATGGGTTCGAGATCGACCTCAAGTACAGGTTCTAAATTAAGCAACTGACATGTGAAGAGCTAGTGTCAAAATTTATATGTTTGTCCTGCACACCGCCCCCCATCCAGTGGGCAGCGGTGGATAGGTTACAATCACTCAGTTACTACCTACAGTTAGCAAACTGGGGATATTTGGCTAGAATTTCTGGTAGCAGATCATTTTGAATGAAATATTTACACATCGCTGGAACATTGGTTATAGAATTGTCTCTAAATTCACGTATCTTTTCGCACTCCATCACATAGTGACGGAGGGTGTGCGAATAATTTTGTTGACACAGTTTACATTTGGTCAGGTCTACATCGGCAGATAATGAGAATTCCCAGAGATACTTGTAACCGAGTCTAAGCCGAGCAGCAGTAACATCTAGAAGTCTGCTGATTTTATTGGATGATCCATAGATGTGTGGCTCCTCTTGCATGATAGTATGATGATAGATGGAATTACTGGTGTCAATTTCACTTTGCCTCAGATCTACAAGATCTTGTTGAAGTTCTCGGTGTACTGCTGCTCTCAGATTGCTCATTGACAATCCAAGGTTACACTCAACGGCTCCTTTAAAGGCAGATTCTTTGGCTAACTTATCAGCTCTATCATGCATTCGGAGGCCAACATGAGATGGAGACCACATGAAATGGACTCTGTTACCATCCTTAATAATTTTGTTGTATTTGTGTCTAGCTTCGGACACGAGCATGTTACAGTTATGTCTTAAAGAGTTGAGAGCATTTAAGGATGATAAGGAGTTACTTACAATTAATGTATCAAGTTTGGAGACTTGTACACATTTCAGTGCAAGGATCAAGGCAAATAGTTCGGTCTGAAGGGTAGAGGGGCCCAATTGTTTATACGGATTCCCCACTTAAAGTACAAGCCATGCGCTCTCTCTCAAATCATATACACTGAGGAACATACATACAAGAGATTTTACAAAATTGGATAGATTTATAGATAGAGCTAGTACATACAATGCCTAAAGCCACTATTACGCAAAGCGTTTCGGGCAGAATTGCCCGAAACGCGTTTCCTGGCGTTTTGCGAGCCTGGTGTTTCGCGAGAAAGTTTCCTGGCGAAACTTTCCTGGCGTTTCGCGAGCTCTTTGTCCTGGGTTCGTATCCTGGCCAGGGAGGATTTACTGAGCGCAAATTCTTGACTGTAGCCTCTGTTTAACACACAGAACACTCTTAACTCTGTATTAGATTCATGTCAGGACCTAGGTTTAATTATCTCAGCAGAGAAAACAAAGATACTAAATCGGCGCCCACCCAGGCAGGGAGGAGCTGTTCGCAAGATGCAACTATCTGATGGCTCCCAGCTTGACTATGTAAACAGATTCAAATACCTTGGCCTTGAGGTGCCACTGTATGGTCCTGTTGTATTCAGACTCTGTCGTCAGTATAAAGAGAGGCTCCGAGCTCTCAAGGCTGTTGCAGGTTATCACTCAGGCTATGGTGCCAATGTCAGAATTGTCAAAATGATGTACCTTGCATACATCAGATCTTTAGTGGATTATGCTGCACCTCTGCTTGTTTTGATGCCTGAAAGAAAGCTTGGAGGGCTTGAAAATTGCAGAACGAAGCCCTGAGGATAATCCTTGGGTGCCCTCGTACCACAAAGATACTTAATAGGAAAAGGAACTTAATATTCTGAGCGTTGTTGATCGTGTTACTGAAATTAACTGTCAAATTGGTATAAAAATGCTTAGGCTAACTCATCCTAATCCTTGCACAGAAGCCCTCCAGACTTACTTTATTGAAGATCAGCATTGTTCCAAATGGATAACAAAAACTGGAACTCAACTCAGAATGTATGGGGTTCATGATTTGTACCAAGAGAAACAACAACGGCACTTTCCTGCACCGTGGGAGGTTACACCCTTTCCAGTTTTAATCCCTCCCTTTCCACCCAGGAAGCAAATTAGAGATAAGCCCAAGCTTCGTCTTGAGGCAAAGCTCAACGCCTTAAGCCATATTGATGCTCTGTCCACAGAGCATTCTCTCTCTCAAATCATATACACTGATGGTTCCCTACACCGCACCACGGGTGCAGCTGGAAGTGCAGTTGTTCTGACAATGGGCGATGGCTTGTACTTTGAGTGGGGAGTCCGTATAAACAATTGGGCCTCTACCCTTCAGACTGAACTATTTGCCTTGATCCTTGCACTGAAATGTGTACAAGTCTCCAAACTTGATACATTAATTGTAAGTGACTCCTTATCATCCTTAAATGCTCTCAATTCTTTAAGACACAACTGTAACATGCTCGTGTCCGAAGCTAGACACAAATACAACAAAATTATTAAGGATGGTAACAGAGTCCATTTCATGTGGTCTCCATCTCATGTTGGCCTCCGAATGCACGATAGAGCTGATAAGTTAGCCAAAGAATCTGCCTTTAAAGGAGCCGTTGAGTGTAACCTTGGATTGTCAATGAGCAATCTGAGAGCAGCAGTACACCGAGAACTTCAACAAGATCTTGTAGATCTGAGGCAAAGTGAAATTGACACCAGTAATTCCATCTATCATCATACTATCATGCAAGAGGAGCCACACATCTATGGATCATCCAATAAAATCAGCAGACTTCTAGATGTTACTGCTGCTCGGCTTAGACTCGGTTACAAGTATCTCTGGGAATTCTCATTATCTGCCGATGTAGACCTGACCAAATGTAAACTGTGTCAACAAAATTATTCGCACACCCTCCGTCACTATGTGATGGAGTGCGAAAAGATACGTGAATTTAGAGACAATTCTATAACCAATGTTCCAGCGATGTGTAAATATTTCATTCAAAATGATCTGCTACCAGAAATTTTAGCCAAATATCCCCAGTTTGCTAACTGTAGGTAGTAACTGAGTGATTGTAACCTATCCACCGCTGCCCACTGGATGGGAGGCGGTGTGCAGGACAAACATATAAATTGTGACACTAGCTCTCCACATATGTCAGTTGCTTAATTTAGAACCTGTACTTGAGGTCGATCTCGAACCCATTGTTGATGTGACGACTTATATTGAATTTTGTAACTAGCTCATCAAGATTGTAACTTGCTTAGCTAAATGAATTGTGGGGTTCAGTCCCTGAGCCCATTATGTGCCTCTGTAACCCTTTCCACTACCGCCCACAAGATGGGTATGGGGTGCATAATAAATGAACTAAACTAACTAACTTTAACTCAACAGTAAATGGGTACCTGGTTGTTAAACGATTCTTCGTGGGGGTCGTATTCTAGGGAACATAGGATTAAGGACTTTCCCAAATGCTACGCGTACTAGTGGCTGTACAAGAATGTAAGAACTCTTGTATATTGAATAAATAAATAAATATATTAGGTTAAAGTCAGGGAACAGATTTTGATGGCACATGATATCACGCCTGAAGCTCACCACCAGGCCTATCGTAACCTTAAGCCTACCCACAATCACGCCTGAAGCTCACCACCAGGCCTATCGTAACCTTAAGCCTACCCACAATCAACCTCTTACTGAATTGGCAAATAATTTATTTATTTATTTATATACAAGAAGGTACATTGGGGGTTAACATAGAACACAGAAATTAAGTTAAATTTACGTTCTCGCAAAGCCACTAGCACGCATAGCGTTTCGGGCAAGTCCTTAAATTAACAGATAATTTTTAGATAATTTAACAGTAAAATTGACAAAAAAATTAACAAGTACTTTACAGCTTTACTTTACTGGTACAGATAATTTTAAGCAGAATAATTACAGTAAAATTTTCAAAAAATGTTTACAGGTACATTGTAAGAAATTTTGACACAAAGCAGATCAGAATTATACACAATAATAACAGTACACAATAATGAACAAGGATTACTTGGTACATAGGATAACATTACAGGGTTATACATTGGTTCCCTGAAGCACAATATCATCAGCAAACAGTATAGGTTTAAACATGTTAGAGACATTAGGGAGATCATTCAAATCAAATCAAACAAATCAAATGTTTATTCAGGTAAAAGTACATACATAGAGGATTAGTTGCAAATATAATGTTGGATTTATAAATAGAGGTAGTACATACAATACCTAAAGCCACTAAATAAATAAATAAATATAAATATGTTATTCAGGTAAGGTATATACACACAAGTGAGGTTACATTAATGGATCGAATTATAGGTAGAGCTAGTACATACAATGCCTAAAGCCACTATTACGCAATGCGTTTCGGGCAGGAAGAACATTATTATCTAGAACTTAATATTAATAGAGCATAAAGAATAAAATGTGTTGAGAACAAATACAAATAAAGATAAAAAAAGGGGGAACATGACTGAAAAAGCAGCACAAATACAATAGGTAGACAAACAGCGTTGAATAAAAAAAATAACAGACATGGGTTGACAATAGCGGGGTAAGGTAGGTTACAGGGAATTTATCAGGTAGTGTTTAGTTTTAATCTTAACTGGTTGAGAGAGGTACAGTCTTTGACATGGTTGGGAAGGTCATTCCACATTCTGGGTCCCTTGATTTGTAGAGAATTTCTAGTTTGATTAAGTCATACTCTTAGAATATCAAAACTGTATTTATTTCTGGTGTGGTGCTCATGGGTTCTGTTACAACTTTCAATGAAGCTTTTGAGGTCAGGATTGGCATTACAGTTCAGCGTTTTATATATGTATAATACACATGAGAGAATGTGCAGTGACTTAATATCTAACATATTCAGAGATTTGAATAGGGGTACCGAGTGATGTCTGAGGCCAGAGTTGGATATTGTCCTAATAGCAGCTTTGTGTTGAGTAATTAGAGGACGTAAATGATTTTGGGTAGTAGAACCCCAAGCACAAATACATAGTTGAGGTATGGATAGATGAGGGAGTAATAGAAAGTACCAGGGCAGGGCGGGAACATAATATCTGATCTTAGATTTATTTATATTTATTATATTTATATAAATATAATTATGGTATCTGTGCATGGGGGTCTACCACTGCAAACCACCTTAAGCCCATCATCACCCAGCAAAAATCTGCTATTAGAATAATAACTAACTCTGCTTTCAGACAACACTCAGCTCCCTGTATAAATCCCTAAACTTGCTAATATTAACTCCCTCCACATATTCTCTTGTGTCAACTACATTTACAAAACCCTGTTCTTAAATGCAAACCATGCGCTGAAACTCTCTCTGGACAGAGTAATAGGACCCATTATCACCACCAGAAATAAATATCTCTTTGATATCCCCAGGGTCAAACTTAATCTGTGTAAACACTATGCAAATTAAGGGACCTAGTCTAGGGAACTCACTCCCTAGTGAATTGAAAACTGTAAAAACTTTTGCCTTATTTAAAAGCAAAACCAAAAAGTACCTAATTTCATCTTCTTAGTTTCATACACTGAGCTTTAAATTTGCTCTGTATCTAGTGTTACCCAATCTCCTAATTTTTATGTATTTAACCCAAACCCTTATCATTGTGTTCATTGCTGTCTTCTTTTATGTACAGCCATATGCTGTATTGTGCCTACCAATTTTTGTCAACTACCATTCAAGCTTTCATTGCAATCAATCATAGCTACCTAAGTGCTTTAATATACTGTACCTACAATTTTCTCTCATCTTTTTTTTCTTGCCATGTAACTGTTATCATTTTTTTGTATAAATTTTGCAAAGTATTTACCTACTTAAAATTTTCTTAGATTAAGGACCTGCCCGAAACGCTGCGCGTACTAGTGGCTTTACAAGACTGTAATTACCATTTATGTATCCACACATTCCCAATGTACCTTCTTGTATATGCATATAAATAAATAAATAAATAAATAAATAATAAATAAATATAATATATATATATATATATATATATATAGATATATATATATTATATATATATATATATTCGTATACATATATACATACACATACATATTTAATCACCCACACAGATACACACATCAATATTTTTTGTGTCACAAGTGATCAACAAGAGGCTCACAAGAGTCACTATACAAGGCACATTACATCTAAGGTAAGTCACACAGTTATACAGACATTATACAGCACATGATGTAAATGTATTAACACATAATCACAATATCTCTGTAATCAACTTGAACGTTAGATCCCTAGGTAAACACTTCGATGATGTTAGTGCCTTGATTGAAACTATTGACAACAAATTCTCTTTTATTATACTTACTGAAACGTGGTTGAAAGGGACACTACTCAACTCTTTAACATGTCTAACTACTCAGCAATTCACAACTGTCGTCAAATTCGGAGAGGTGGTGGTACTGCTCTTTACTACCACCAAAACTAACAGCTTAAAAGTATTAGAACTAGAGACTACTGTGGGGAGTATATCATCGCCAGTTTCAGAGTCAAGGGTGCTGAGTCTGTCCTGTCTGTGGGTGCAGTCTATAGAATTCCTAACACTGATGTGTCAGAATTCACTCAAATCTTAGAAATCTAATACTCGATAACAGACTGAACAAAAACCCCTAATTATCGCAGGGACTTTAATATTGACCTCTGCGAGCCTGAACACCCTACTGCTGTTAGCTTCCTCAACTGTATGAATTCCTGCTTTCCTCATACCCTTATCACTAGACCTACTAGAATCACTGATAGTACTGCCACGACTCTAGATCACATTTGGACCAACATAACCTCTCCGCTTACTTCAGGATAATCACCGATAGCACTAAAGACCATTACCCCACATTTCTCTCAACTAACATTAGCAAACCACCTCTTGAGTCAAGGAGTTAAGCTTTAGGCTGCACAATGAAACTGCTATAGGCAATTTTATAACTGCTGCTGATAATGTAACTGGGAGTCAGAGTTAGGTAACATAGGGGACATCACCTAGCAGTGTAATCTTTTCTTCAAAAACTCTCAGCCTTTATAACACCCACTGTCCTAGCTTACGAAACAAGTCACAACCAAAAGGCTTAACAATCCTTGGCTTACAAAGGAATACTTAATCCATTAATAAAAAACATGACCTTGAGAAGAAGTATAGGTTAGGAACCGTCTCCAAAGAATTCTCAAAGAATTACTCGTTATTGCTATCTAAAATATTAGACGAGCCAAACTAAATTCTACGAAGATAGATTTACCCAAATAAAGAGCAACATTAAAAAAACTTGGAGTACAATCTCACAAATATTGGGATCAAAGAAGATTTTAAATAACAAACCAACACTCCTGTCCAATAACGATGGTCAGCTTTCAGCCTCTGATTCTGCTATTGAGTTCAATAGGTTCTTCTTTTCCGTTGGGTCATCCCTTGCAAATGATATTCCATCTTCCAGTACTGATGTTAAGGACTATCTTACAGGTAACTATCCACAGTCTCTGTACTTAAAGCCTGCTAATTCCACTGACGATAATGAGATAATCCTTTCCCTAAAACCAAGTCTAGTGCCCTTGAGGAGATACCAACTTTAATTTACAAAAACCTCCAGATCTTTAGCCCCTGCTATTGCATTGCACTTCAACAAGTCACTTGAACTCCAAACCTCTCCAGATATTCTAAAAAAAATCGAGAGTAACCCCCTGTCCACAAATGTGGATCTCACAGATGTTAACAACTACAGACCTATATCAATCCTGCCTAACTTGTCAAAATATTTGAAAAACTAATCTACAAGGAGCTTTACTCTTATCTAGCCAAACACATATACTTAGCTCTTGTGAATATGGCTTTAGACCCAAAAAAGCACTAACGATGCACTTATTAGTATGATTAACTTCATTCATGCAGCTCTTGATGAAAATGATTTCCCTGTGGGGTTTGTGGACCTGCGTAAGGCTAACATGGAGTTAATTAGGTATATTTAGTTTTCATCTTAAACTGGTGAGAGAGGTACAGTCTTTAACATGGTTGGGAAGGTCATTCCACATTCTGGGTCCCTTGATTTGTAGAGCATTCTAGTTTGATTAAGTCGTACTCTTGGAATATCAAATAGATATTTGTTTCTGGTGTGGTGCCCATGGGTTCTGTTACACCTTCTAAGAAGCTTTTAAGGTCAGATTGACATTACAATTCAGAGTTTTAAATATATAGAGTACACATGAGAGGATGTGCAGTGACTTAATATCTACATATTCAGAGATTTGAGAGGGGTACCGAGTGCTGCCTGGGCCAAGTTAGATATTGTTCTAATAGAAGCTTTGTGTTGGGTAATTAGAGAACGTAAAAGATTTTGGGTAGTAGAGCCCCAAGCACAAATACCATAGTTTAGATAAGAATAGATGAGAGAGTAATAGAGCGTCACCAGGGCAGGGCGGGGTACATAATATCTGATCTTAGAAAGAATGCCAACAGTTTTAGAAACTTTTTTTGGTACATTTAGAATG
>WNGS01100565.1:0-16699 GCA_020271785.1 Procambarus virginalis
TGTGAGGGATGGTTCACCAGCTCACTTACAATGTGCTCTTATGCCTGTGGGAGGCCAGTACACTTTGTTAAGTGTGCGGACTTAACTTTGGTAACCAGCAACCGAAACATCTAGTGTTTGAGCTCGCGTGAGAGCCCCGTCATCAGCAGTCCAGAAATGTTACCGTGGCCGTGGTAGCATGTCTGTGGACAGAGATAGAGCCGATAGCATCTCTCATTGTATAGCTAGGGCGAGACTCTAGTTTGCGCGGGAAACAGTTAGGCCTGGCGTGGGTAGCTGCGGGCCACCCGCTCGCTAGCCACTTGAGCGTCGCCATGGAAACAGACGCCATCTTAGTAAACATCTTGAGCCGCCATGTTGGTCGGCCATCTTGGAGTTGCCCTAGGGGCTATGCTACACCGTCGCTGATTGGAGGAGAGGGGTAGGCCCCAGTATGCCTTCCTCTCATTGGTTATTCCGAGGAATACGCGGGAATCGACGGTGTGAGCGTCATTCTGGAGGAGCCATCACCCTGTCAAGACGCTCCTATGCACATTGTGGCCTTTGTGTATAGTGGTCGGGGTGGCTTAATTAACTACTCAGCTGCTGCACCTCCTGCTTCATCTACGACAGCGGTACAGAATCCGGCCGAAGTCGTCGCTTGGAGGGGAAAAGACAGTGTACAGTGGTATAGAAGATCTTGTGATCGGTCTGGGATCGTGGGGTAACGTGCATACGAGCAGTAACAGACTCGTAGATCCCATACCAGTGATGATTAGACTTGCTAGTGCTCTGTAGCAGTCGATGGGAACGGGGAAATAAGTGTTAGTGCTTTAAGGCAGATTTCCCATGTTTTTTTAAGACGAAATCATTGTGCGCGTCACCTGTGTACGAACGCTTCACTTACCGGTGGGTCGAGGGTACGAAACAAGCCGTGTTGTGGGAGGGTTCGGTGCGCGCCATTGTACGAACGCGGAGGTACCAACCAGCCAGCCTACCCCACTGAGCCAGCCACCCATAGCGGTGCCTGATGTATGGGAATGGTGTGTGTAAGCCGGCAGTATGAATGTAAGTACCTATGTGTGTATTTCTGGTGATTAGTAGTCTCTAAAGCTTGAATTCGAGGTCAAGTGTTCCGTCGCATTGTCACGCAGCACCTGTAGGTGAAGTGAAGTGTGGACGAGGAGATAATCACCCTTGTCATCTCGTCAGTCCTGAGGGACTTACGTCTTGTGAGCACAGACGTACAGTGTGTGTGTGTGTGTGGGTACACACGGAACAGAGTATATACATAGATTAGCCAAGGACTGAGAGGATGTCCATGTAATAATTATATTATTCCATTGTGGTAATTATTCATTCTTGATCGTCCGTGGGACGGAGTGATATCATTTCATGTGTAGTCTTGCAGGTGTGGAATTTCAACACTGAGCGCTCAGGTATGTGGTAACGTCAGTGATTCCTGGCAATGATTATTGTGGAGTGCCCACAGTGTGGTTTTAATTAATTTGTATTGTTCCCAGGGGCCGTGAGAAGTGTGATTATATATACATATTGTGGTTGCAGTATTAACGTAATTTTGGTAGAATTTGGTGAGTGACGAGGCTGTCGGGAGTGACAGCCCTCGCTCTGTCGAGTAACGTAAAACTCGGGAGTGTTTATTCGGCATGCGTGATCGATAAATCACTCACCCATGTGATTTAGGAGTGCGAGATCTCCTTAGTGTTCCCAATAACGTTTGATAGCTGTAGGCTACATGTGTCAGCAGTAATATATATATATATATATATATATATATATATATATATATATATATATATAATATATATCGTAGTGTCACGGTGCCCAGTGTATTGTGTTATTTACTGTGTGGTTATTGCAAATTTGGGACCTATGTTCTAGGGGTTATTGAGAGCACTGGGGTCATTTGCAACAGTAAATAAGTAAGTAAGTGTTGAGCAGTATTCTAATACTTGGAAATTAGAGTACTTGCAGTGTGTGTTGTTGCAAAGGGGTTGTCATTGTTAGTGATTGTTGCTAGAGTTGAGCAATCACCGTGGGTAACTGCAGTTCAGTAAAGTCATTGTGGGGGCAGTGTTCTAGAGGGTTCATGTCCTGTATGTTATTTTACTAGGTTCTGCAGTATTGTCATTGCAACCGGATTGTAACGTAAATCACTGTGATTTGTTAGTGTGATTTGACATTGTCGTGGGTGAACTCGGCTGTAGACGAGTACTTGGATATACATATATTCTCCTGTTTATCTGGTAGGACATCGAAGTCCAGTATTCAGTGAGGTGATTGCGAGGCAATTAATATAACGTAACCGAGGGAACGCCCATTGCTTAAGAGAATTTGTTCTTTTACAATATGAGTAACGTAGAATACGTTTGGGTTAATTTACTTTCCTGCAAGCAGCTACGGTAGTCTCAAGGAGCCTAGCCACCAGCCAGATAAGAATTAGAGTATTGTCTGTCGTAATTAACGGTCAGTGGGCCGGGTAATTGACGTGTTTCAGGAAGTCAAAGTAATTAATCTCGATCCTTGTTGATCGACTCACACGAAGGCTACATTGTTCCATTAACGTAACGTCGTTATTTATGTCCGGAAGTACCGGCACTTGATTGACTCGTGGGAAGAGTAACGTCATTTAGAATAACGTAAACGTGGTGCCTAATTACTGTTATTAGCCACCTGAATTGGTCTGAGTATGGAAGGCTCAGACGGAATTCATACCTTAATGTAAATTGCTGAGCCAGTGTGAAAGGTTGCGTATTTAACTGTTTAATTATTGATCTTGAGGATAGTAATTAATTACTCTAAAGGTAATCACGAGTGATTACCGTTCTCTTAGCACTTTGGACATTGTAAATCAGAGTTTACCATCGCTGAGTGATTAGTAACCGATTAACGTAAATTAACGTAACTAGTAAAGAGATTAATCAGCTGTCTTGTAGTACAGGGATTAATGGGATTTTCTCACTGAATGCTCGACGGGTAGAGTGTTGTGTAATTTCCGCGTTACTAGTGACAGTTGTAAGAGTTATTAAATTAACGTAAATGTTATTGTGTTATTAACGTAAATCAATTGTATTGATTGTTGATCGTCCGTGGGACGAAGTGTTAACGTAAAGATTAATTGAGGAAGGGTGCTGGAGTTGCCAGTGAACCCATTAGTTATTGATGTCATTGAAAGGCTACTGATTTGATTGCATTGCAACCGCTATTGCAGGTGTAGACTGCACTGAGGCGTAGAACAGTTAGGAGGTTACTGGAGACGTGTTTCAGAACTCACTGTGTCATTTGTTGTAATTGTGATTATAGATCTGTTAGTTCTTGCTTGCTTGTTGATTCCTCTGTGGGCACGCTTATGTTCGAGTTAGTTCATTATGCAGTCCGAGGGGCTGGTGTCTAGCTGTCATTGATAGTGTCACAGGAAGGATTTCGAGTAACGTCATTGACATTCTTTTGTTTTGTTGTAGTAGTTAGTACTTTATTGAATAAACTAAGTTGTTATGTTAACACTGTCTTTTCGTTACACCCCCACACATTATTATTGTTATGCAAATGTTCTTCACACTCGACTATTGGAGACTTATTTCTGAGCTTTGGATCAAATATACGGCACTACACAACAATAAATTATTGTTGTGAGAGCCCAGGACCTACTCGTTAGATTCGCTTCGGCGATTAGCGAAGGTCGACGACCTAGTGGAGGGGATTTCAATTTCATTGGGGTCTCGGCGTTTGCTCGCGCCTAGTCAATTGTTCGTACAGGGTCCCAAAGTGAGGAATGAGCTGCTTACTACACTGGTGTGTTAGCTAAGCAAGTCCTTCCTCAGGCGACCTAGTTGAATATCACGACAGGAATAAAGGTTAAAGAATAAAGAAAATTCTTAGAAATTTTCCGAGCTCAATTCCTTATACCAAATTTCATTTATTCCAACTTACTTATGTAAGTCACACAAAAACTCTCACAACGTGGCGCCCAACGTGGGGCCGTAGACTTTTGATTCATAATCAGAAAGTAAGACTCATCAAGTCGAGAAACCTAGGAAGAAAGGTGTGCAGAACATTGCAGAACAATATTGTTGTGGGTGTGTTTGTTGTCGGTTAGCAGGATTAGGTACACACACACCACACACACAGAATGGATGAGGATTATAGGTTAAGTACATATATCTGTATGTGACTAGGTATGGCGTGCTGCCAAAGGATAGAGACATTCGCACAGATGAGGAATGTCGGCAGTATGTTGAGGACCATAATGCCTATGTACAGCGTGTACTTCTAGAAAGAGCAAACAGAAGTGATCTAGGGGACAAGGGAGTTCCCCTAGCCGACCGTGGTATAGTCGGTATGTCAGGGGTGTGGGATTGAGTCCACCCCAGGAGAAGGAAGGGGAGTCGCGACCCCAGCCTAGGCTAAGGACTGATTCCTTGGGCCACAGAAACGTTTCATATGAAGTCAATCGGATACCAGAACATTTGCACAGGATGGGGACTGAACAACCCCAGGAGGAATTCACTTTACAGTACCTTGCAGCTCAAGCTGATGCTATGGAACTGCAAGGAGTGGATAAGGCCAAATTTGTGGCCGACATGTGGAATGCCCACCACGAGAGATTGACTAGATTGGAAATTGCAAGAGTGCAATCACAGGCAAGGACGGGGAGTCAACCCCTCCTACCGCGCCAAGCTCAGAGGTACCGGCGCTGGAAGTAGAGATACCTCCTCTATTGCCAAGAGAGGAGAAGATCGATCCTAGGGATGCATACCTAGATCGATGTGTGACAAAGGTTGAACAGTTCACTCAAGCTCCAAGTACAGGAGCCAAACCTAAAGAAAGTAAGTCTAAGGGACACCAACAGAAACCCAAGGTTAAGGGACCCAGTGCTTCACATGCAGCATGACAGGTCACCGAGCAGCTAAGTGCCCGAGCAACACTAGGCGTAAGACTAAGAAGGTGACCAAGGTGCAAGTTACAGGCATGAGTATCGTGGGAGGTGATGCCCTGAGACACACACTCGAGTTAACTAGAGGAAGAGTTAATGGGCAATGGACGAGTGTCTTTCGAGACCGGGGTGCTACAGTTAACATGGTCAGGAGCAGTTTGGTTGGGCCTGAGAGTAGAACAGGTCGAAATCTCCGTGTCCAGTACCCAGATGGCACTGGTAAGGACATGGGAGAAGTGTCCGTGTTGGTAGACACCCCATATATCAAAGGTAAGATCAAAGCTGCACTAAGTAGGAAGGCAGTGTATGGACTTTTGATAGGTAATACTCCTGGTATAGAGAACCAGGTGGGTCTGTCCTGTGGAAATGACCCAGCGGAAACAGGAACAGGTGAGAGGAAGGTTAAACCCGCTGGCGTTGACACCAAGCGTCAGCCGGCCGGTCGAGCAGAGATCACCGCCGCCCAGACAGAAGAGGAGCAGCAGGTGAAAGGAAACCGGATCCATCCTTCTCTCCCTATTGCACAGAAAACGAGAACTGACTCAGAGGGACTCAGATGGGTCTCACCAGCTGACGGCGATGTCACACGGCCGCCAGCTGAGGAAGTCAAGGTCGCCTCTTGTCAGGCGAAAGATCAGGTGCATGAGGTAAAAGGAAAAAAGAGCAATTTTCCTTCTTTCATTTCACAGAAAACGGGGGTGAGCCCAGTGAGACGGGTGTGGCCCGGATCAGCTGATCCCGCCACGACCTGTCCACCAGCCAGACCCGCGAGGGTTAACACCACTCAGGAAGGTAAACGTCTGCTAGATGTTGCCAGTGGTGAGGCTAAGGTAGCTGTGGTTCCCACAAGTGAAGTGGATATTTTGGACCAATCTTTCAGGCTGTTGGAAGATCGTTCAGACAAACGAACGGTCGCTGAGAGATTGAAGAACGAGCAGGTCAGTGACTCAGTACTCAGTGAGGGGCGAGGTTTGACAGCTGCTGAAGAGGCCTCAGCCCAGTCAACTCAGTCGGTAGAGCAACCCGTCTGAGAGTGACAGACAGACAGGAAGAAAGACCCTGTCACCTGGAAGTCACGACAGTCTGCTAACTGTCGGAATTGTGTCGGTAGAGTAGGGAAGGTGTGGAGTCTGTACTTCATTGGTAAGTTCATCCCAGAGTGCTATCCATTGTGTCCAGTATGACACAGACCTGTGGGGCGAGAGTGTGAGGGACTGACGAAAGGAAGCTGCGAGGCGTTGAGCCGGCTTAACCTGGACCCAGAACCTGAGCACGACCGCACTACGGTCAGGAAGTACCACCCTGGACGAGCCAGTGACGTCACATCTTGTCCCGCGAGCCACCGACGTCAACAGAAAACGGATGAATCACCGCCACCATCCAGCCGCCATGCACTTAAGAGCAAAAGTGTAAGTGGCTGGTGATTTAGATGAAATTTTCCTCCGAGAAATTTTATCTTTTAGTGGGGGGTTGATGTGAGGGGATGGTTCACCAGCTCACTTACAATAGTGCTCTTATGCCTGTGGGAGGCCAGTACACTTGTTAAGTGTGCGGACTTAACTTTGGTAACCAGCAACCGAAACATCTAGTGTTTGAGCTCGCGTGAGAGCTCCCGTCATCAGCAGTCCAGAAATGTTACCGTGGCCGTAGTAGCATGTCTGTGGACAGAGATAGAGCCGATAGCATCTCTCATTGTATAGCTAGGGCATGACTCTAGCTATACTCGCAGTTGACACCAGTTGACACAGTTGACACCAGTTGACACTCGCACCCCTACTCGTCGGTCAGACTGATGGTATTTACTTAAGGTAGGGAATTGGCGTTCTTTCTTTTGAGCACAAAAGTTCGCTAATTCTGTAAATACCATATTCAATTTCAGTGGGTACCATTGCTTATGTTCTATAGTGACTTGGCAAGGTATGACTACATTTTTTGGACTACCTCATTTATTTTGAAGCCATTTAGTGTTTCACTTGTATTTTAAACTTAGTTTTCACTAATTAGTAGGATTTTCTTGCCTTTATCCTCCCATAGTGAGTACCAGGTACAAGATTTCCTGCGACCTTATTCATTTACCATCTTGAATTACTTTAATTATTAATAATTCCCCACAGGATAGGTATCAGTTGCCACGTTTCCTGTTTCTGACACTCACCATATTCTCACTATATTCATCTCCTTTGTTTTGCTATATTTTCACCATGTTCCGCTTACAAGCTTTCAAGCAGATCCAGAAAGTGAAATAGGGACCTTACGTCACGCTAAGAGGGTCGATTTGTTAACTCTTGCACATGAGTATCACTTAGAAGTTCCTGATGGAGCCAACAAATTTGCCATTAATAATATGATACTGGATCACCTTGCTGAGGAAGATATTATAGATTCTTCTACTCATGAACAGTACATTATTTCAGATAAAGATGACTTGAGAGCGATAAAGCTCAAATTGGAACTTGCCAAGATCGAGCTACAGCAACAACAAGAAGCAGCTGCAATCAGAGAGCGTGAAGCTGCCCTCAGAAAGGTGAAGCTGAGAAGAGCGTGAAGCTGCCCTCAGAAAGGAAGAAGCTGCCATCCGAAAGGAAGAAGTGAAAGGGAGGCCCTACTCCTCAAAGGACAGCAAGAACGTGAGTTGGCCTTATACCAACAGCGACTAGAGATACAACGGGAACACGACCAACGACAGGCAGAAGCAATGCTAGAATGTCGTGACCGAGAACTCACGAGGGACGCTGCACACCAAGCTCAACTCCAACAAGCGGCAGCTAGTCTTCCTCCCAGTTTCAATATCTCCCATGCAAGTAAGTTAATGCCCCCGTTCCTCGAAACGGAGGTTGATGTGTTCTTTACCACTTTTGAGACCCTTGCTGTTCAACTTAATTGGCCTGACGACCAATGGGCTACCCTTCTCAGAGTACATTTAACAGGTAGAGCAGCAGTCACACTCAGCACTTTGGCTTCGGAAAACGACTACACCACCCTGAAACAAGCTGTGTTGGACGCCTACCTTCTCTCCACCGAAAGCTATCGACGAAAGTTTCGTGACTACGTCAAGGCAAGTACCACCACCTTCTTAGAATTTGCTAACACCAAACAAAGATATTTCATGAAATGGCTGGAGGCAGCACATGTCTCTACTTTTTCAGAACTTGTCAACCTCATACTGGTTGAAGAATTTTTGAGACGTGTACCTCCTCCTGTCCGCCTATACTTAGCAGACAAGGAAGAGACGGAGTTAGTGAAGTGTGCGAAGTCAGCTGACACTTACAGCCTCATCCACCGGCTGACTCCAGATCCTACCAGCAAGAAGTCTTGGTACAGTTACGAGAAAGCGAGCCCAGATCAAGGTACCTCTCAACTGTACTGCAGGTATTGTCGATTATATGGACACACCATTGACAAATGTGGTAAGTCCCAATCTAAAGGTAACGTCGAACCCCCTAAGTCTAAAACTACTCACCCTAAGTCCGGTAAGCCTGTAATGAATGTTGGTGTTCATGCTAATGATCTCTCTCTCTTTACCAAGCATCTATATCCAGGAACTATCTCTACCCACGGTTCAGATTCAGAGGGACGTTTCGGACTTAAGATCCTACGGGACACAGCGGCTCTACAATCGATCGTTTTGAAATCGGCTGTGCCCAACGTCGCCTACACAGGAGAGACTGTGTTCATCACTGACCTTACTGCTACAACTCCTTATCCACTTGCCCGAGTTTACCTGGATTGTCCCTTCGTGACCGGTGAAGTCCAAGTCGCCGTCAGGGAAAAGCCTTTTCCCATGCCTGGAGTGCAACTTCTCCTGGGCAACGACTTGGCAGAAGACCAACAACCAAACAACCTGATCATCAAGGACATATCCAAGGTAAGCAACTCTGTGGTGGATAACCCGATTTTTGAACATTTCCCAGTAAAGGTTCAAGAGAGTGATGAAGGTTCTCCTCCTGTTATGGTGACCACCCGTGCTCAAGCTGCACGTCCACAGCCAGCCGACTCTACTGCTACCGCTGTCCCTCAGGACCCTTCGAAACTACCCCCTAACCTGACCGCGGTGGAGTTCCGTAAGTTACAGAGAGATGATCTTACATTGACACCATTATTCTTTCAGGCTGAAACCCAATCCGACAGTGTTCCTGGGTTCTTTATGGAGAACGAAATACTCTATCGCAGGTATAGACCCAGTAAACTGAAGGACGAGGACGATTGGGCAAACGTTGAACAACTAGTGATTCCCACCAGCCTGCGGCCCACGATTCTACACCTGGCCCACGGCGCTTTGTCACACTATGGGTTCAACAAGACTTACCATGGAATTCGACAAGACTACTACTGGCCAGGTATGGTAAACGACATCAAAACTTATGTCAAATTATGCCACGTGTGTCAGTTAGCCGGGAAACCGAACGTTTCCATTCCCAGAGCACCACTGATACCCATCCAGGTGCCTGAGGAACCGTTCCACAAGCTCATTATCGACTGCGTTGGTCCTTTGCCTCGGACCAGTGCAGGCAACGCATATATCTTAACCATCCTGTGTCCTACCACCAGATTTCCGATAGCAGTTCCAGTAAAAAATATTACAGCTGCTACAGTGGTGAAGAATCTACTGAAAATCTTCACCCAGTATGGATTTCCGAGGGAGATTCAGAGCGACTGTGGTACCAACTTCACCAGTGATCTCTTCAAACGGACTCTGGAGGAGTTCAACATCAAACAGGTACTGTCCAGCCCCTATCATCCTGCTTCACAGGGTTCTCTCGAGCGTAGTCATCAAACCATCAAGGCACTCTTAAAAAAGTTCTGTAATGAGACCTCAAAGGATTGGGATAGGCAAATTGATCTCATCATGTGTATTTTCAGAAGTCTTCCCAACGAGTCACTAGGAGTATCTCCTTATGAGATGCTCTACGGACGTAAGTGCCGTACACCTCTCAAGGCTTTCAAGGATTCTCTACGTGATGACACCTTCAGTGAGCATCAGAGTGTGCCCCAGTATCTCCAAAATCTCCGACACATTCTAGAGAGGGTCCATTCCTTTGCCAGCAACAACCTACAGAAAGCCCAGGAGAGGATGAAGACTCGTTACGACCAGCACTGTAAGGTAAGGAAGTTTACACCAGGAGACTTAGTGCTTGCCTATTTCCCTATCCCAGGTTCTCCTTTACAGAACAGGTTCTCAGGACCCTACCGTGTTAAGGAGTGCCGGAACAACTTCAACTACGTTCTCGAGACCCCGATAGGCGGCGGAAGACCCAGCTGTGCCACATTAATTTACTCAAGCCCTACCATGGGGTTCCTCCCACTGTGTTAACCAATTTCACCTCATTTACAGGTCCATACAGCCACAGTGAGACCTTCCCTGCTTCTCCTTCCGAGAGCACTGACACTGAGACAGCGCTCTCTAACTCGGAAATCCTTACTAACCTTCAACATCATTTTCAGGACGATAATAGTGCTCCACTAATCAAACTCGTCAGAGAATATCAAGAGTTGTTTCGAGATGACCCCCAAGAGTGTACTGTAACTCGGCACGACATCCAACTGCTACCTGACACCCAGCCGATTCGCCAACCATTCTACCGAATCAGCCCGAGCAAAACGGAAGTCATGCGGGCTGAGGTACAGTATCTCTTGGACCATGGACTGGCTACCCCCTGTGAGTCCCCCTGGGCCTCACCATGCATCCTGGTACCCAAACCTCACGGCAAAATCCGTCTGTGTACGGATTATAGGAAGTTGAACCAGGTCACAGTGAAGGACGCCTACCCAATACCCAGGGTAGACGACATTCTGGATGCCATTGGTAATGCCCGCTACCTGTCTCAGGTAGACCTACTAAAGGGCTACTACCAGGTGAGTTTAACGGAGCGAGCTAAGGTACTGTCCGCCTTTATAACCCCGTTTGGTCTCTACAGGTACAATCGCCTTCCCTTTGGACTCTGCAATGCCCCAGCCACCTTTCAGAGAGCTGTCAACCGCGTCATCCAGGGCTTGGAAAACACCTATGCCTATTTGGACGACATCGTGGTAGCATCCAACACCTGGAGCGAACACCTGCTCCAGCTACAACGATTGTTCTACAAGCTCCTGAAAGCCGGCCTCACCATCAATTTGGGCAAGTCCACCTTCGCGAAAGGTAAAGTGCGGTACCTGGGTCATGTTATAGGGAGTGGCAACCTGGCTCCGTTAAACATTCACATTCAAGCAATCCAACAGTATCCACAGCCTACTACCAGGAAGCAGCTCCTGCGCTTCCTTGGTCTTGCTTCCTATTACCGTAGGTTTGTGAAGAATTTTAGCACTGTTGCAACCCCATTAATCACCTTAACCAGTCCCAAGCAACGGTATAATTGGACCAGAGAGCAAACCGTTGCATTCGAACAACTCAAATTCCTCCTCTGTTCTAATCCCATTCTCGCCTCACCAGATATCAAGAAGCCTTTCATCCTCCATGTCGACGCCAGTGGTACCGGCATCGGAAGTGTCTTAATGCAGCAGCGAGGCGAGGAGGTTCTACCTGTCAGCTACTACAGTTGCAAGTTGAAGCCTCATCAGAAGAACTACAGTACTATAGAGAAGGAACTCCTGTCCATCGTCCTGAGCTTACAACACTTTGCACCATATCTGCACGGTGCTAGGTCCACTACCATCTATTCGGACCACAACCCTCTGAGATTTTTACATCAAGCCCAATTTAATAACCAACGTCTGCTGCGATGGGCTTTATATCTTCAAGGCTTCAACTTAAAGATCTGCTACATCAAGGGGCCTGATAACATCATCGCTGATGCCCTCTCCAGAGTGCATGAGGTAGAGGCAGCTCCACCTCCCACTCTACCTCCAGTGGACGTGATTCACCCGAAACAGCAGGCTTCGGGGGAGAGTTGTGACGATAATCTCTTATCAGAGATTTAGCCTGCTATTTCTGCGAATCACTCCTGTCCTCATCAATATACAAGATACGTTTTGTAGTGGCTAAACGTATATGATAGCCACACGTACCAGCAACTCCCTCCTCCCCCCCACCAGCACCTGGTCGACGCGCCGAACCCTTCCACTGCCTAACTAGCGACTTGCGACCATCCAGCTTCCTCATTGGCCGCCAACCAACACTCCACTCCGGCTCCCTGCCAATCACAAGACCTCACCAGTTATTGTTGGAGTCCCTTGCGTTTCTGCCAGCCAGAATATTGTGTGCTCGCAAGCTGTGAACTCCTAAGTGACTCACCTTGTGTGGTCAAATAGAGGTTTATAGTTAGTGCATATATTCCAGCATTCATATTTTACTTACTTTTGTATGTCAATTCTCCTCCCCATTAACGTAATTTATTTTCATGTTTATATTGTTTATTATTTTTACCAGTAAGCCAGATTTTGTATTTGCTTCAATTTGTGTTTTTTTTATTGTTATTAAAATCCAATTTTTATTATTGTCTTTCGTAATTCCGACCTTACTGTGAGGAGATGTAGAATCTCCTCAGCTAGTTTTCCTAGTTTCTAGAATAGGCTAGTCGCTCTAGGGACTCTAGAAACTGAAGCTTTCAAATTTACATATACTTGTTGGGTGTCATATGAAAGCTTATGTTAAATGCTGGCAGTTAAAACTAATGAGAGGTCTGTGATTGCTCTGTAGAGAGAATTACAGCAAAATTTGCCTGTTCTGTGAAACAGAGAGGGTAGTATAACAAAAACCGTTAGAGGTGGAGGGGGGACAGTGGGGCGAACGCTGCCTCCCCCCCACCAAGGGAGACGTTGAGACGTTGTGTTAGGCCTCACCCTCCTTGTGACGTCACGCCACGCCACAGGCGAGGGGCCCGTGTGATTGGTCTAAGCACCCCTGCTCCTATGCCGAGTTTTGGCGCGAAAAGCTGTCATTGGAAGCGGCATCAGGACCAGTGCCGGCTTCCTGCTGATTGGTCAAGACAAGGTAGGGGGAGAAATATGGGCATGTGAGCCTCTCTAGCCGCCAAGAGAGTTTAGTTTGAATTGGGCAGCCAGGGTGTGAAGAGTGTCTAGGTGCGGGGTGGCGGGCCTGCCACCCCCACCACCGTTATCGCTCCTGTCGTTCTGTTTACTCATATTGCATGGCACTCCAGCCACCCTGGGTGTGTCGAAGCCCAAAATTGCGAGAAACTGGGACTTGGACTTTGAATTGCGCCCGACGTCGTCCATGGGGAGGTGACGCCGGCCAGTGTCACTCCTGTAACCCCAGTGTAAGAGCGAGTCATGCTCTGGTATGATGGGGTTGTTAGTGATTCCCCATCCAAGTGTGTATGGCACGCGGCCACCCAGGCCGCCCTCTGGCCACCCGGCCGCCCCCCCACCCGCGGCCGGCGGCCCGGCCCGGCCAGGCCCAGGCCACCCACCTTACACCGCGCGCGAGCTGCTCGGGTGGGGTGGGGTGGGGTGCTGTGACGTCACGCGCCACCCGTGGCCACCCTCCTGAAGGCCACGCAGTGGCCACATGTTGGCCACCACCTTTGGCCACCCCCTTGGCCACATTCCCAGGACAGCCTAGGCCACATCTTGTCGACGCACGAGGAGCAAGCTAAGTGTTGACAGCCAGGTGGTAAGGACCTGGGAAATGAGGAAATGTGTGGACGGAAACGTGAGTACTTTATCAGTGTATAAAATGGTCTCAGTTAAAAGAATAGAGAAAAGTTGTGTGGGCCCCTAGCCCGGCCAGGCTAGGGAAGTAGCTGAGACGCCCGTCTGTGGCATGCCCAGGTGACTGTGGGGCAGTACCTGGAGAGGGAAATTGTCACTGTAAATCACGTAGTGTTATAATATATATATCTGTAGATATATTGTTGTGTGTAGACTGACTAGAGTTTGGGACCAGTCAGTGTAGAGAAATCATCATATAAATGATCCAGTCTGGCGATTCTGTATAATCGTCCAGCCTTGGTTAGTGCCATGGTACCTCATTATGTAATTAGGCCAGGTTAGAGTTAATTAAGCAGGCCCGTGGGGCAGGGTTATTAGTGGATATCCTGAGGTCTGTATATGTCCTGGTGATTAATTTACATTGTTTATGTAAGGCATTTCCATGTGTTTCATTTGCATGATTGTTGTACTGTGTTGTGTGGTGAGTCAGTAGATGTGATCGCTGACTGATTGCCTAATGATGTCATTAGCATGGGGGGCATGCTGACGGTATCATTATGTGCAGGTTTGTGCAGTGTTATCAGGTATACGATATTACTGTCCTAGGAACTGTGTTGAGGATTTAAAGGGACCCTTTGAGTATTCAGGGAAATTCTCAGTCACTTAATGGGAGCGAGCAATTTGTTAATTTGCCTAATTATGGGAGAATTAGTGCCAGCTGTCCGCGTAGAGCGACGGTGTCTTATATTAACGTAAATTGTCTTGCTGAAGCCACCGGGATCGGGCGATCTTTTGCAACGTTTGCAAGATTAGAGGGACAGTAAGATTGGTATACCTTGATTGTTGCAAAACCGTGTGTCATTACTGTGTGGGCATAGTAATTAACGAGTTGCAGTAGTCGCAACTGTATGTGGGCAGTGCTATTTTATGTTTTGCATGCCATTATATGTGTGACCTATGTAACCTTAGGGTTACTTTGTTTCTTTAAGTTGTGTTGAGTACTTAAGGATTCAGTGAGTTAATTAGGGGTAATTAACTGGATAAGGGGGTGCACACTTGAAGTTGTTGAATGAGTGAGTGCTGTTATGGGAGAACAGTGTTGAACTTGAGCTTGTGGGAATACGTGTCCGGTGCAATTAATTGTCCGTGTGACAATTAATTGACCACTCTAGCTAATTATGTAATTAGCATTCTCATCATGAATTCACGTAGTGGGAGAGGATCTGTCAGAGTCTGTCAGTGATAGTGCTAACGTCAGTTGCTCGAGACTAACTGCCTTTCAGGGTTGGGGCAATTAGTGGCTCATGATAATTAGTGGAGTAATTAACGTCTGGAGTCTTGAGGACTCAGATGACTCGGTAAAGCGAGGTCATGGGGTTAGCATAATACGTTATATTAATCATATTCTGTCTGGTGACAGTGGATTAAGTTGCACTCATTGTTAATTAGGGTAATTAACTCCTCTTCCGTGAATTCACAGTGTTTGATGAGACCTGCTTAGGCAGTGCGGAGTGAGACGTATTTATGTATGATTAATTATCGGTCCTGGTGACAGTTAATTAATTGCTCAAGGCTAATTAGGGTAATTAGCACTCATTAGTAAGTAAACGTAATTAGTGATACACAGACTGTTGAGAAGCCACCCACTTGGGGTAGGCTTAGTTAACGTAACTCAATTGGGATGTAATTAGTGGTCCGTTTGACCTTAATTAAGAATTACTCACTGAATACTTGCAAGGAGTCAAGTGTGATGTAATTTAAGAGTTTGAGTTATTGTGACAAGAGGACTTGTGTTAACGTAGAGTACTATCATGTTGTTGTCTAGAGTGAGACACTTGTTGTGATTAAAGTAGTACTTGTTGCTGACTGCTGTGATCAGTCAATTTCCATCATTATTCACATAATCAATGTTGCAATTGATTAAGGCAATTTCTTTTGGTTATCGTCTAGTGACGAGGGTAAAGTAACTTAGGGATGAGTGGAGCTGTGTCCCAGAATCCCACCTTGCCTGACTGTGTTCACTTTAGTTGTGATAGGGGGAGTCACTGTTAGACTACCCACCTGATTACGGGGGTCGCTCCTGTTGGAGGAGGGCCTTAAGCTTGTGATTAGAGTAGCTGCCACTAGGAAGTCGTGTCACTATTGATTGCTTGCTTGTGTCATCAGTGGAAGAATTGTTCAGTTAGTTCATGTTGTCAGCCCGAAGTGTCAGCAGGATGGAGCCTGCTGTCATTTCTCGAGGGGCTGTTGAATAGCTGTGTTGCAAATGCCACTGGTTGGACTGTAACGTAATTAAATCACACGCTGTGGTGTAACTTAGTCTGTGATATTTTTCTTTGAGTTTGCAATATTGCGTCATCAGTGGGCACACCTGTGTTCAGGTTAGTTCAGTATGCAGCCACACAGCAAGGGTTGCTATTTAGCTGTTGGTTATGGTGCCACTGGATGGACATTAACGTAAAGATTAATTTGAGGAAGGGTGCTGGAGTTGCCAGTGAACCCATTAGTTATTGATGTCATTGAAAGGCTACTGATTTGATTGCATTGCAACCGCTATTGCAGGTGTAGACTGCACTGAGGCGTAGAACAGTTAGGAGGTTACTGGAGACGTGTTCCAGAACTCACTGTGTCATTTGTTGTAATTGTGATTATAGATCTGTTAGTTCTTGCTTGCGTGTTGATTCCTCTGTGGGCACGCTTATGTTCGAGTAACGTCATTGACATTCTTTTGTTTTAATGTAGTAGTCTAGTCTCTTGTTATAATAAATTGTTATTTGTTAACAGTCTTTGATGTCAACCTTCAACTATTCTGTACCACTCCCATTGTTCTGATATATATTTGATATTGTTGTTTTAAATCTTTGATATGACGGCTGCGCTCTTGGGAATTCGAATTCCAATTCATAGCGCCACACACAAATATAAAAATTTGATTGTGAGAACCCGTCGGTTACCCTTTATTGGTTTTAACGTCATGTTTAACTAGGAGGAACCAGCGGCCTATTGTGGACAGGTTTCACCCCTGCTGGTGGAAGCCTGGCGGTTTGCTCCCGCTTCTCCTTTTTCTACTGGACTCATGCTTAACTGCCAAGAGCAGCCTTTAAACTTGTAGTCCACCTCCTAAGGGAGGTAGGCGTAGAGAAAAATCTCACACTATGC
>WNGS01100572.1:0-10895 GCA_020271785.1 Procambarus virginalis
TCGGGCCTTGCATAGTAGGCCGAGAATGCGTTAAGGCTAATAGGTACGCAAAATATCTTGTATATATATATATATATATATATATATATATATATATATATATATATATATATATATATATATATATATATATATATATTGTGACGGTAAAGTAGTGGAGTATGGTGGTCGGCAGTCTTCCACTGGCAGATGTTAATGCCAGGTCACACATAAGAAAAAAAAGTAAAAAAAAAAAGGAAAAAAAAAGAATGACTGCGTGTTTGATAATCTGTGGTAAGGTAAGAGACATAAAACACAATAATAAACAATGCTCTTTAATAACACTAAGAAACAAATTGAAATAAAGGCAAAATCTTGGCTTAGTGGTGCGCAACAACAAGTGGAAAAATAACTGAACATAAAACTGAATTACGTTAAAGGGAGGAAAAGTGACAAGTAAAATAATATTAGTGCTGGGAATATATGCGCTAGCTATAAACCTCTATTTGATCACACGAGGTGGGTCAAATTAGGTGTTCACAGCAGGAGCACAAGATATATTCTGGCTGGCAGGGCTGCAAGGGACTCCAACAATGACTGGCGAGGAATGTGATTGGCGTGGAGCAGGAGTGGTATGTTGGTAAGCGGCCAATCAAAATGCAGGACGGCCGCAAGTCGCTAGTTTGGCTGGGAGCAGCAGTTGGCAGGTCGACCAGGTGTGCAGAAGTGGGGGGAAGGAGGGAGTTGCAGGTGCATGTGGCTGTCTTGATATATACGTTAAGCCACTATAAAACGTATCTTGCATAGTGTAGAGAACGGGATGAAGGAAGGAAATAGCAGGCTCAATCTCTGGGAAGAGATTATCGTCACAACTCTCCCCCGAAGCCTGCGTTTCTGGTTGATTCACGTTCACGGGAGGTAGAGTGGGGGGTGGAGCTGCCTCTACCTCAGTGATGCTGGAGAGGACGTCTGATATGATGTAGTCAGACTTCTGGGTGTAGCAATCTCCAGGCTGAAATGATGTAGCTGGCCAGCCCATTATAGAAGTAGTCGATGGTTGAGTTGGGCTGTCTGTAGGAAATGAAGATGGTTGTGGTCCATGTAGATGGTGGTGGACTGAGTACTTTGCTGGTATGAAGCAAAGTGTTGCCCGTTCAGGACGACGAGTAGCTCCTTGTTGCTCGTGGTGTCGTTTATGGTAGTTGGTACGTATAGTCTCTTCGCCTTGTTGTACCAGGTCACCCACGTTGCCGGTACCACTGGCGTCGATATGGAGGATGGGAGACTTGGTGATATCTGGTGAGGCGAGAGATGTATTAGAATATGATAGAGGAGCACAATTATGGTGTTGAAAATGATGGTGAAAGTCAGTAAGGATTTCCGAATTAGAAAGCGCTGTCTCAGTGTCAGTGCTTTCGGAAGGAGCAGCAGGGAAGGTCTCACTGTGGCTATATGGTCCTGTAAATGAGATGAAATTGGTTAACACAGTGGGAGGAACCCCATGGTAGGGCTTGAGTAGATTGATGTGGCACAGCTGGGTCTTCCGCCGCCTATCGGGGGTCTCGAGAACGTAGTTGAAGTTGTTCCGGCACTCCTTAACACGGTAGGGTCCTGAGAACCTGTTCTGTAAAGGAGAACCTGGGATAGGGAAATAGGCAAGCACTAAGTCTCCTGGTTTAAACTTCCTTACTTTACAGTGCTGGTCGTAACGAGTCTTCATCCTCTCCTGGGCTTTCTGTAGGTTGTTGCTGGCAAAGGAATGGACCCTCTCTAGAATGTGTCGGAGGTTTTGAAGATACTGGGGCACATTCTGATGCTCACTGAAGGTGGCATCACGTAGAGAATCCTTGAAAGCCTTGAGAGGTGTACGGCACTTACGTCCGTAGAGCATCTCATAAGGAGATACTCCTAGTGACTCGTTGGGAAGACTTCTGAAAATACACATGATGAGATCAATTTGCCTATCCCAATCCTTTGAGGTCTCATTACAAAACTTTTTTAAGAGTGCCTTGATGGTTTGATGACTACGCTCGAGAGAACCCTGTGAAGCAGGATGATAGGGGCTGGACAGTACCTGTTTGATGTTGAACTCCTCCAGAGTCCGTTTGAAGAGATCACTGGTGAAGTTGGTGCCACAGTCGCTCTGAATCTCCCTCGGAAATCCATACTGGGTGAAGATTTTCAGTAGATTCTTCACCACTGTAGCAGCCGTAATATTTTTCACTGGAACTGCTATCGGAAATCTGGTGGTAGGACACAGGATGGTTAAGATATAGGCGTTGCCTGCACTGGTCCGAGGCAAAGGACCAACACAGTCAATAATAAGCTTGTGGAACGGTTCCTCAGGCACCTGGATGGGTATCAGTGGTGCTCTGGGAATGGAAACGTTCGGTTTCCCGGCTAACTGACACACGTGGCATAATTTGACATGATTCTTGACGTCGTTTACCATACCTGGCCAGTAGTAGTCTTGTCGAATTCCATGGTAAGTCTTGTTGAACCCGTAGTGTGACAAAGCGCCGTGGGCCAGGTGTAGAATCGTGGGCCGCAGGCTGGTAGGAATCACTAGTTGTTCAACGTCTGCCCAATCGTCCTCGTCCTTCAGTTTACTGGGTCTATACCTGCGATAGAGTAATTCGTTCTCCATAAAGAACCCAGGAACACTGTCGGATTGGGTTTCAGCCTGAAAGAATAATGGTGTCAAGGTAAGATCATCTCTCTGTAACTTACGGAACTCCACAGCGGTCAGGTTAGGGGGTAGTTTCGAAGGGTCCTGAGGGACAGCGGTAGCAGTAGAGTCAGCTGGCTGTGGTCGTGCAGCTTGAGCACGGGTGGTCACCATAACAGGAGGAGAACCTTCATCACTCTCTTGAACCTTTGCTGGAACATGTTCAAAAATCGGGTTATCCAACACAGAGTTGCTTACCTCGGATATGTCCTTGACGATCAGGTTGTTTGGTTGTTGGTCTTCTGCCAAGTCGTTGCCCAGGAGAAGTTGCACTCCAGGCATGGGAAAAGGCTTTTCCCTGACGGCGACTTGGACTTCACCGGTCACGAAGGGACAATCTAGGTAAACTCTGGCAAGGGGATAAGGAGTTGTAGCAGTAAGGTCAGTGATGAATACAGTCTCTCCTGTGTAGGCGACGTTGGGCACAGCTGATTTCAAGACGATCGATTGTAGAGCCGCTGTGTCCCGCAGGATCTTAAGTCCAAAACGTCCCTCTGAATCTGAACCGTGGGTAGAGATAGTTCCTGGATATAGATGCTTGCTAAAGAGAGAGAGATCATTAGCATGAACACCAACATTCATTACAGGCTTACCGGACTTAGGGTGAGTAGGTTTAGACTTAGGAGGTTCGATGTTACCTTTAGATTGGGACTTACCACATTTGTCAATGGTGTGTCCATATAGTCGACAATACCTGCAGTACAGTTGAGAGGTACCTTGATCTGGGCTCGCTTTCTCGTAACTGTACCAAGACTTCTTGCTGGTAGGTTCTGGTGTCAGCCGGTGGATGAGGCTGTAAGTGTCAGCTGACTTCGCGCACTTCACCAAATCCGTCTCTTCTTTGTCTGCTAAGTATAGGCGGACAGGAGGAGGTACACGTCTCAAAAATTCTTCAACCAGTATGAGGTTGACAAGCTCTGAAAAAGTAGAGACATGTGCTGCCTCCAGCCATTTCATGAAATATCTTCGTTTGGTGTTAGCAAATTCTAAGAAGGTGGTGGTACTTGCCTTGACGTAGTCACGAAACTTTCGTCGATAGCTTTCGGTGGAGAGAAGGTAGGCGTCCAACACAGCTTGCTTCAAGGTGGTGTAGTCGTTTTCTGATGCCAAAGTGCTGAGTGTGACTGCTGCTCTACCTGTTAAATGTACTCGGAGAAGGGTAGCCCATTGGTCGTCAGGCCAATTAAGTTGATCAGCAAGGGTCTCAAAAGTGGTGAAAAACACATCAACCTCCGTTTCTATGAACGGGGGCATTAACTTACTTGCATGGGAGACATTGAAACTGGGAGGAAGACTAGCTGCCGCTTGCTGGAGTTGAGCTTGGTGTGCAGCGTCCCTCGTGAGTTCTCGGTCACGACATTCTAGAATTGCTTCTGCCTGCCGTTTGTCGTGTTCACGTTGCATCTCGAGTCGCTGTTTGTATAAGGCCAACTCACGTTCACTTTCGTCTTTCTTCAGTGCGGCCTCTTCTCTTTTAAGGTGGATTTCTCTTTCTTGTTCTTCCTTCTGAGGGCAGTTTCACGTTCTTGTTCTTCCCTTCTGAGAGCAGCTTTACGTTCTTGTTCTTCCCTTCTGACGGCAGCTTCACGTTCTTGTTCTTCCCTTCTGAGGTTAGCTTCACGCTCTCTGATTGCAGCTTCACGCTCTCTGATTGCAGCTTCACGCTCTTGTTCTTTTCTGATGTCAGCTGCTTCCTTTTGTTGTTCCCGCTCGACTTAGCAAGTTCTAACTTGAGTTTTATTGCTGTCAAGTCATGTTTATCTGAAATAGTGTATTGTTCATGAGTATCAGAATCTATCTTCCCTTCATCCAAAAGATAATCTAAAATCATATTATTTACGGTATATTTGTTGGCGCCAGGTGGAACTTCCAATTGATACTCGTGTGCAAGAGTTATCAATTCGACCCTTCTAGCGTGACGCAATTTCTCTATTTCACCTTCTGGATTTGCCTTGAAAGCTTGTAGGCGAAACATTGTGAAAATATAGCAAAATAAAGGAGACACGAATATACAGTGAGAATATGGTGAATGTCAGAAACAGGAAACGTGGCAACTGATACCTATCCTGTGGGGAATTATTAATAATTAAAGTTAATTCAAGATGGTAAATGAATAAGGTCGCAGGAAATCTTGTACCTGGTACTCACTGTGGGAGGATAAAGGCAAGAAAATCCTACTAATTAGTGGAAACTGAGTTTAAAAGACAAGTGAAACACTAAATGGCTTCAAAATAAATGAGGTAGTCCAAAAAATGTAGTCATACCTTGCCAAGTCACTATAGAACATAAGCAAAGGTACCCACTGAAATTGAATATGGTATTTACAGAATTAGCGAACTTTGTGCTCAAAAGAAAGAACGCCAATTCCCTACCTTGGGTAAATACCATCAGTCTGACCGACGAGTAGGGGTGCGAGTGTCAACTGGTGACGAGAACTATCGGCGAGGTCCCAATTCGCCAATAATAGTTCGTGCTAGAGGATCTAAAGCCCTCTTTTTCCTCCTAGAGTCGGATTGCAGAACTTAGGTGCTATTAACCCGGAGACAGACCACAGTACCAGGGTACCTATGTGATAATCTGTCAAAAATGTGAGAAATATCTGGGGACAAAAGATGTTAAACACGGATAATAACACGGAAGGGGAAGACGACCAATTAAGAGTATGACTGCGGCCTACAGTCACCACGTAATCCAAAGTTGTCTCACACTCACCATATGCTACTCCCGTAATGCACAATATACACAGCACCATATAATAATAAACGTGATTATTGTAAATATTGAAAGCAAGGGAATGAAAGCCAAGTAGACACAGTGTCTTCCCATAATCAACAGGGACTTGATGAAAAAACGTAAATTTGACCCCTCACTTGCTCTAGTGCTCTTGGGAGGTGGTAGTCTTTGGGGTGTTGAAATGCCCCGAAATTACCATCTCTTTTAAGGGTCTGAGCGTTGTGCAGTGGGTTAAGGCGTTACCTGTTATGCCAGTTGCTGGAAGGCTTCTGTGCTGGCTAGGGTTCGAGTCTCCTGGTGGGAAAGTGTTCTAAAGTTGAATAACTTCTCTTGCGTGTTTAGGCAAGTTGGGCATTAAGCATAGACACAGTGTCTTCCCATATTCAACAGGGACTTGATGAAAAAAACGTAAATTTGACCCCTCACTTGCTCTAGTGCTCTTGGGAGGTGGTAGTCTTTGGGGTGTTGAAATGCCACGAAATTACCATCTCTTTTAAGGGTCTGAGCGTGGTGCAGTGGGTTAAGGCAATACCTGTTATGCCAGTTGCTGGAAGGCTTCTGTGCTGGCTAGGGTTCGAGTCTCCTGGTGGGAAAGTGTTCTAAAGTTGAATAACTTCTCTTGCGTGTTTAGGCAATTTGGGCATATATATATATATATATATATATATATATATATATATATATATATATATATATATATTTTTTTTTTAAAAACCTAGAAGGGGTACCACCTCTGGTGCAAGTGTAGGGACCCATAGCCTCGGAGAAGAAAATAAAGAGTACTCAGAGAAGACCTTGTGGATCCTCACTGAACACTTTGATATTTTCTTTTCCTACCACCCCTATTCTTTTGGTATGTGTGTATATTTATCTAATTTTATTTGAAATGTCATTACACAAAAAAAGTTACAATATATATATATATATATATATATATATATATAAATATATATATATATATATATATATATATATATATATATATATATATATATATTATATATATATATATATATATATATATATATATATTCATCATCACGAACACCACAACAATGAACACTACAACAATGAACACCACAACAATGAACACTACAACAATGAATACAACAACAATGAACACTACAATGAATACAACAACAATGAACACTACAACAATGAACACTACAACAATGAATACAACAACAATGAACACTACAACAATGAACACTACAACAATGAACACTACAACAATGAACACTACAATAATGAACACTACAACAATAAACACCACAACAATGAACACTACAACAATGAACACTACAACAATGAATACAACAACAAACACTACAACAATGAACACTACAACAACGAACACAACAACAATGAACACTACAACAACGAACACAACAACAACGAACACTATGACAACGAACACAGCAACAATGAACACTACAACAATGAACACTACAACAATGAACACTACAACAACGAACACTACAACAACGAACACTACAACAACGAACACAACAACAATGAACACTACAACAACGAACACAACAACAATGAACACAACAACAATGAACACTACAACAACGAACACAACAACAATGAACACAACAACAATGAACACTACAACAACGAACACAACAACAACGAACACTATGACAACGAACACTACAACAACGAACACAACAACAATGAACTCTACAACAACGAACACAACAACAATGAACACTACAACAACGAACACAACAACAATGAACACAACAACAATGAACACTACAACAACGAACACAACAACAATGAACACTACAACAACGAACACAACAACGGACACTACAACAATGAACACTACAACAATGAACACTACAACAATGAACACTACAACAACGAACACTACAACAATGAATAAAACAACAACGAACACTACAACAACGAACACTACAACAATGAACACTACAACAATGAACACTACAACAATGAACACTACAACAATGAACACTACAACAATGAACACTACAACAATGAACACTACAACAACGAACACTACAACAATGAACACAACAACAATGAACACTACAACAACGAACACTACAACAATGAACACTACAACAACGAACACTACAACAAAGAACACTACAACAACGAACACTACAACAATGAACACAACAACAATGAACACTACAACAACGAACACTACAACAATGAACACTACAACAACAAACACTACAACAAAGAACACTACAACAACGAACACTACAACAATGAACACTACAACAACGAACACTACAAAATGAACACTACAACAATGAACACAACAACAAAGAACACTACAACAACGAACACTACAACAATGAACACACAACAAGAACACTACAACAACGAACACTACAACAATGAACACTACAACAACGAACACTACAACAAAGAACACTACAACAACGAACACTACAACAATGAACACAACAACAATAACACTACAACAACGAACACTACAACAATGAACACTACAACAACAAACACTACAACAAAGAACACTACAACAACGAACACTACAACAATGAACACTACAACAACGAACACTACAAAATGAACACTACAACAATGAACACAACAACAAGAACACTACAACAACGAACACTACAACAATGAACACTACAACAATGAACACTACAACAACGAACACTACAACAATGAACAAAACAACAATGAACACTACAACAACGAACACTACAACAATGAACACTACAACAATAACACTACAACAAGAACACTACAACAATGAACACTACAACAATGAACACTACAACAATGAACACTACAACAACGAACACTACAACAATGAACACAACAACAATGAACACTACAACAACGAACACTACAACAATGAACACTACAACAACGAACACTACAACAAAGAACACTACAACAACGAACACTACAACAATGAACACAACAACAATGAACACTACAACAACGAACACTACAACAATGAACACTACAACAACAAACACTACAACAAAGAACACTACAACAACGAACACTACAACAATGAACACTACAACAACGAACACTACAACAATGAACACTACAACAATGAACACAACAACAAAGAACACTACAACAACGAACACTACAACAATGAACACTACAACAATGAACACTACAACAACGAACACTACAACAATGAACAAACAACAACGAACACTACAACAACGAACACTACAACAATGAACACTACAACAATGAACACTACAACAATGAACACTACAACAATGAACACTACAACAATGAACACTACAACAATGAACACTACAACAACGAACACTACAACAATGAACACAACAACAATGAACACTACAACAACGAACACTACAACAATGAACACTACAACAACGAACACTACAACAAAGAACACTACAACAACGAACACTACAACAATGAACACAACAACAATGAACACTACAACAACGAACACTACAACAATGAACACTACAACAACAAACACTACAACAAGAACACTACAACAATGAACACTACAACAATGAACACTACAACAATGAACACTACAACAACGAACACTACAACAATGAACACACAACAATGAACACTACAACAACGAACACTACAACAATGAACACTACAACAACGAACACTACAAAATGAACACTACAACAATGAACACAACAACAAAGAACACTACAACAACGAACACTACAACAATGAACACTACAACAATGAACACTACAACAATGAACACTACAACAATGAACACTACAACAATGAACACTACAACAACGAACACTACAACAATGAACACTACAACAACGAACACTACAACAATGAACACAACAACAATGAACACTACAACAATGAACACTACAACAACGAACACTACAACAACGAACACTACAACAACGAACACTACAACAAGAACACTACAACAACGAACACTACAACAATGAACACTACAACAACGAACACTACAAACATGAACACTACAACAATGAACACTACAACAAAGAACACTACAACAACGAACACTACAACAACGAACACTACAACAAAGAACACTACAACAACGAACACTACAACAAAGAACACTACAACAACGAACACTACAACAATGAACACTACAACAACGAACACTACAACAACGAACACTACAACAACGAACACTACAACAACGAACACTACAACAAAGAACACTACAACAACGAACACTACAACAACGAACACTACAACAAAGAACACTACAACAATGAACACTACAACAAAGAACACTACAACAATGAACACTACAACAATGAACACTACAACAACGAACACTACAACAAAGAACACTACAACAATGAACACTACAACAATGAACACTACAACAACGAACAATACAACAAAGAACACTACAACAATGAACACAACAACAATGAACACTACAACAAAGAACACTACAACAATGAACACAACAACAAAGAACACTACAACAAAGAACACTACAACAATGAACACAACAATGAACACAACAACAACGAACACTACAACAATGAACACAAAACAATGAACACTACAACAACGAAACAACAACAACGAACACTACAACAATGAACACTACAACAATGAACACAACAACAATGAACACTACAACAACGAACACTACAACAATGAACACTAAAACAATGAACACAACAACAATGAACACTACAACAACGAACACAACAACAATGAACACAACAACAATGAACACTACAACAACGAACACAACAACAACGAACACTACAACAATGAACACTACAACAATGAACACAAACAATGAACACACAACAATGAACACAACAACAATGAAACAACAATGAACACAACAACAACGAACACTACAACAATGAACACAACAACAATGAACACTACAACAATGAACACTACAACAACGAACACTACAACAATGAACACTAAAACAATGAACACAACAACAATGAACACTACAACAACGAACACAACAACAATGAACACAACAACAATGAACACTACAACAACGAACACAACAACAACGAACACTACAACAATGAACACTACAACAATGAACACAACAATGAACACAACAACAAAGAACACTACAACAATGGAAACAACAATGAACACAACAACAACGAACACTACAACAATGAACACAACAACAATGAACACTACAACAATGAACACTACAACAACGAACACTACAACAATGAACACTAAACAATGAACACAACAACAATGAACACTACAACAACGAACACAACAACAATGAACACAACAACAATGAACACTACAACAACGAACACAACAACAACGAACACTACAACAATGAACACTACAACAATGAACACAACAATGAACACAACAACAATGAAACAACAACAATGAACACAACAACAATGAACAGTACAACAATGAACACAACAACAATGAACACAACAACAATGAACACAACAACAATGAA
>WNGS01100575.1:0-33061 GCA_020271785.1 Procambarus virginalis
ACCCCTCACTAGCTCTGGTGCTCTTGGGAAGTGGTGATCTTTGGAGTGTTGAAATGCCCCAAAATTACCATTTCTTTTAAGGGTCTGAGTGTGGTGTAGTGGGTTAACGCGTTACCTGTCATGCTGGTGGCTGGAAGGCTTCTGTGCTGGCTAGGGTTCGAGTCTCCTGGTGGGAAAGTGTTCTATAGTTGAATAACTACTCTCGCGTGTTTAGGCGAGTTGGGCATGAAGCATAGACACAGTGTATTCCCATATTCAACAGGGACTTGATGAAAAAACGTAAATTTGACCCCTCACTAGCTCTGGTGCTCTTGGGAAGTGGTGATCTTTGGAGTGTTGAAATGCCCCAAATTACCATTTCTTTTAAGGGTCTGAGTGTGGTGTAGTGGGTTAACGCGTTACCTGTCATGCTGGTGGCTGGAAGGCTTCTGTGCTGGCTAGGGTTCGAGTCTCCTGGTGGGAAAGTTGTTCTATAGTTGAATAACTACTCTCGCGTGTTTAGGCGAGTTGGGCATGAAGCATAGACACAGTGTATTCCCATATTCAACAGGGACTTGATGAAAAAAACGTAAATTTGACCCCTCACTAGCTCTGGTGCTCTTGGGAAGTGGTGATCTTTGGAGTGTTGAAATGCCCCAAAATTACCATTTCTTTTAAGGGTCTGAGTGTGGTGTAGTGGGTTAACGCGTTACCTGTCATGCTGGTGGCTGGAAGGCTTCTGTGCTGGCTAGGGTTCGAGTCTCCTGGTGGGAAAGTGTTCTATAGTTGAATAACTACTCTCGCGTGTTTAGGCGAGTTGGGCATGAAGCATAGACACAGTGTATTCCCATATTCAACAGGGACTTGATGAAAAAACGTAAATTTGACCCCTCACTAGCTCTGGTGCTCTTGGGAAGTGGTGATCTTTGGAGTGTTGAAATGCCCTAAAATTACCATTTCTTTTAAGGGTCTGAGTGTGGTGTAGTGGGTTAACGCGTTACCTGTCATGCTGGTGGCTGGAAGGCTTCTGTGCTGGCTAGGGTTCGAGTCTCCTGGTGGGAAAGTGTTCTATAGTTGAATAACTACTCTCGCGTGTTTAGGCGAGTTGGGCATGAAGCATAGACACAGTGTATTCCCATATTCAACAGGGACTTGATGAAAAAACGTAAATTTGACCCCTCACTAGCTCTGGTGCTCTTGGGAAGTGGTGATCTTTGGAGTGTTGAAATGCCCCAAAATTACCCCAAATTACATTTCTTTTAAGGGTCTGAGTGTGGTGTAGTGGGTTAACGCGTTACCTGTCATGCTGGTGGCTGGAAGGCTTCTGTGCTGGCTAGGGTTCGAGTCTCCTGGTGGGAAAGTGTTCTATAGTTGAATAACTACTCTCGCGTGTTTAGGCGAGTTGGGCATGAAGCATAGACACAGTGTATTCCCATATTCAACAGGGACTTGATGAAAAAACGTAAATTTGACCCCTCACTAGCTCTGGTGCTCTTGGGAAGTGGTGATCTTTGGAGTGTTGAAATGCCCCAAAATTACCATTTCTTTTAAGGGTCTGAGTGTGGTGTAGTGGGTTAACGCGTTACCTGTCATGCTGGTGGCTGGAAGGCTTCTGTGCTGGCTAGGGTTCGAGTCTCCTGGTGGGAAAGTGTTCTATAGTTGAATAACTACTCTCGCGTGTTTAGGCGAGTTGGGCATGATATATATATATATATATATATATATATACCTCACCTGCCCCCACCACCAGCCCCCTGGCCGGGTGCTGGGGGAGGGGGAGTGATGGGGGGGAGGCTCTCGAGCTGCCTACAGTGATGTTAGTTGAAAGTTAGTGCGTTCATAAGCAAATCGGTGAGTGTAGTGTTAAAAACAAAGTGCACTAGTGATTTCCCCGAGTGTTGATAGTGTGTAACAAGTGTAACGGCGGCCTCCCTCACGTTCCCCCCTCCACCACCCCCTCCCGCCATCTTCCCCTACCTCACTACCTGCGCCCGACCCAGCCAGCCGCCCATTAACACACAGCCTACCCACACACGGTGCCCAGGCCATGCCCAACTCCCCCAGGAGCGTAATGCTTGCTGTGTTACTCTCCACCTGGGAAGGAGAGGGTGCACTCAGTGGGCAGCCAGGCGTCATCACATCTAGGCATGGCACATGTCGCTCCTGACACACAGCCTCTTTCCATCCAAGAAGATGAACACCTGAGATTAAACTGTCAAGTGTGTGACAGACGGAATCGTCTCAATGGAGATGGAACTGTCCACTATCATTCTGTCAATTCAGATGGTTGTCTAGGGTCTAGGCGCCCGCCCCGGGGCAGTGATGATGGACAACCTGCTGCAGGAGCGAGGAACAATACCTCCCTCAACTTCATTTCAGCAGGCAATCTGCTTGAAGCAGTCAAAGCGACGTCCACCAGGACCTTGCCCCACATCCCCAAGGCTGCCCGTCACCAAGCAGCAGCCAAACTCACCAGTCTGCTGACAAAGGTCAACAATGCTCCCAGAACCACTGGATCGTGGCACAATCTCCTTCTATTTGGGAATGCATGCCTAGCATTACCGCCCAGGCGTGACAAGTCATTAGCAACCTCTGTAATCAGGGCACTTAATGAAATCCCCAGAGCAGACAACCTGGTCCGCCTCCCCCCTCGTGCCAAGAACACCAGCCGCAGGACGGCCAACAATAACTCATCTGAGAACCACAAAATGAGAGCACAGATCACCAGGAAAATAGAAGAGGGCATACCACAGATGCCATCAGAATCATGACCAGCGATGACACTATTGCCCCCAGGAATGCCACGACAGCAGAGGCTCTTCAAGACAAACACCCACCCAGAGCCCCAGACAGCAGCAGGGATCCCCAGGAAAACAATGCTGGCATAGAACCCTTGACTGTTCGAGAATCTGAGGTGTACAAAGCATCCATGTCTTTCCCAACAGGTTCAGCAGGGGGCTTTACAGGTCTAAGACCCCAGCACATCAAACAAATGCTGAACCCGGTGCTTGGAGATGCTGCAAAGGACCTTCTAGTGGAGCTTACCAGATTCTCCAACATGTGTTTGGCTGGCGGCATCCCTGAGGATATCAGGCCTGTCTTTTATGGAGCAGCACTCTGTGCTCTAAAGAAGAAGGATAGGGGTATCAGGCCCATTCCCGTTGGCAACACCCTCCGACGCCTCGTAGCTAAGGCTGCAGTGAGATCTATCAGCCAGGAAGCAGCCACCTTGCTGAAACCTCATCAGCTCGGGTTTGGGATTCCCCTAGGTTGTGAAGCTGCAGCACATGCAGCGCGGGCTTACATTGCTGATCTCCCGGACCAGAAGGCACTAGTAAAGCTTGACTTCAAAAATGCTTTCAATCAAGTCAGACGAGACGCTGTCCTCAGGGCTGTACACAACCATTTCCGTCCCATTTACCCGTTCATCTGACTGTGCTACCGTGGGGACTCTAAGCTTCTTTTTGGGGAGCATGAAATAAACTCCCGTGAAGGTGTCCAACAAGGTGACCCCTTAGCACCCCTCCTTTTCTGCCTAGCTATCAAAGAGGTCACTGATAGTCTGACAAGCGAGCTAAACATCTGGTACCTGTATGATGGCACTCTCGCTGGAACCTCGGAAACCATTTTGGAGGATATAAGGAAAATCCAGGAGCAGGGAGCAGCTTTAGGCCTCATACTCAATGCATCCAAGTGTGAAATAATCTCCCGCCACCCAGACATCACTGGGCAAATACAAAATGTTCTTCCAAACATTCTCGTTGTCGAGCCACCGGACTGCACTCTCCTGGGTGCCCCCATTGGCCCACGAGCAATCGAGGAGGTCCTGGCTGCAAAAATCACTGATCTAAAGAGAATGCTGGACAGGATTGACAAGATTGATGCCCATGATGCTCTCTTTCTCCTCACAAGATGCCTGTCTCTCCCTAAGTTGACCTACTTTCTGAGATGTTCTCCATCCTACAGCAGCCCTAAGTTAAATGTGTATGACACCCTTCTGAGGTCCATGCTGGTGAAAGTCCTGAACCTGCCATTGGACGACTCTCAGTGGGAGCAAGCAACCCTTCCTGTAAGACTTGGCGGCCTTGGTGTCCGCACAGCCTCCCAAATTGCTCTACCAGCCTTCCTTTCCTCCTCCCACGCATCGCACGACCTCGTCAGAGATATCTTACCTGCAACCCTGAGAGATTCAGCAGGAATACACGATCCTGCTTTCACTGAATGTTCAAATCAGTGGGATGTTCTCGCAGCCCCAGCAACCATTATAGAGCCAACAAAACAACACAAACAGTCCGGCTGGGACCACCCTCTAGTGGAAAAAGTAGCTGATGCCATGCTCAGCGCCGCAACATCAAACAAGGAGAAAACCCGCCTCAGAGCAGTGCGTGCCCCCCATGCAGGAGACTTCTTCCTGGCAGTACCCATGTCAGCAGTGGGCACGCGCCTAGATCCAGAATCCCTTCGTGTAGCAATGGCCCTCCGCCTTGGTGCCCCAATTCACACTGAATACAAGTGTATTTGCAACAGGGTGGAAGCAGACCAATACGGACTGCATGGGTTGCATTGCGGAAGCACAAAGGGCTGGGCTGGCACAACGAGGTCAATGACATCATCAAGAGAAGCCTCGTCTCAGCTAAGTGCCCAGCGGAGAGAGAACCTCGCATCCTAGGGGTCCAAAACACGGACTTCCCCGCACTTCGCCCTGATGGCATCACCATATACTCATGGAAGGAGGGTAGACAGTTGGTGTGGGACTACACATGTGTATCCACCCTGGCTGACACCTATGTACACTTCGGAGCTGATCAAGCAGGTGGAGCAGCCAACCACAGGGAAACAGCAAAATCTCTCAAATACAGGCGACTGGCAGGTCAATACCTATTTGTTCCCATAGCGTCTGAGACGCATGGCCCCTGGGGCAAGAGTGCCTTGGGATTTCTCAAGGAATTGGGTTCCAAGCTCATTGACGTCACCAGAGAACCAAGGGCTTGCAGTTTTTTGTTTCAGCGCCTCAGTGTGGCGATCCAGAGGGGAAATGCTTGCTGCGTCCTCGGTTCCTGTCCGGAAGCGGAGGAGCTTCAAGAGATCCATAACCTTTTGGCATCTGTATCGTATGTTTTGTAACCTTTAAATACACAATAAAGCATAAGAATATATATATATATATATATATATATATATATATATATATACATATATGTATATATATATATATATATATATATATATATATATATATATATATATATATATATATATATATATGCTCACTGCATCCATGGTTCCTGCCCGCCATCTGAGGAGCTTGAGGAGCTATTCAACTTGTGACAAGTAGCCTTGTACCCTGCATGTAATCAATATTGTAACTTTTTTTGTGTAATGACATTTTCAAATAAAATTAGATAAATATACACACATACCAAAAGAATAGGGGTGGTAGGAGAAGAAAATATCAAAGTGTTCAGTGAGGATCCACAAGGTCTTCTCTGAGTACTCTTTATTTGCTTCTCCGAGGCTATGGGTCCCTACACTTGCACCAGAGGTGGTACCCCTTCTAGGTTTATATATATATATATATATATATATATATATATATATATATATATATATATATATATATATATATATATATATATATATATATATATATATATATATGTCTCATTGAATATGACCGCATATTCTGTATTTACTATCTTTTGATTTAGGGCTTCTATCCCTCTAACTATTTTCTTAGCATCAGGGCTTAGCTGAAATAGGAGTTCTCCAAAACTCATTTTCGTAATTTAAAGATTAATCCAGTGTAATTGGCCTGTTATGTTGGACATTGTCTTCTGTGTTGGCATCGTTATGTTCTGGTCTTGTCCTTACTCTCATTGTGGGAAGAGTAAATAGTTCCGTGATTTGGGTGTTCATGGTAGGTTGTTCATGGTAGGAACAACCTACCATGAACACCCAAATCACGGAACTATTTACTCTTCCCACAATGAGAGTAAGGACAAGACCAGAACATAACGATGCCAACACAGAAGACAATGTCCAACATAACAGGCCAATTACACTGGATTAATCTTTAAATTACGAAAATGAGTTTTGGAGAACTCCTATTTCAGCTAAGCCCTGATGCTAAGAAAATAGTTAGAGGGATAGAAGCCCTAAATCAAAAGATAGTAAATACAGAATATGCGGTCATATTCAATGAGACATGTGTAAAAGAAAACCTGCTGCCAGTATACACCAATATATATGTATATATATATATATATATATATATATATATATATATATATATATATATATATATATATATATATATATATATATATATATATTCTAGGTAAAGCGTGATGTCGCAAGCTGGCGATATTTGTAGAATTTGTGGATGGGGCTCATCACATCTCTTCATACATACGACTTATACTTGTCTCTTCTGTGGAGAAACTGTTTGTGTGCAGACTAGTGGTGAACACAGGAGAACCTGTGCTGGAGGTATGGCCTTATTTTATTTATTTATTCATTTATTTATTTATTTATTTATTTATGGATATTTATTTAAAAAAATGAGGACTATTTAGATGGTTTCCCCTACCTTCATGAGAGTGGGAGAGTGAGAGTATATATTTATACACTTTCCTTGGTAGGAGGTAAACATCACTCGTCTACCATTCCTACCAGAGAGGATGGGTTCATATGTCTCGTGTGTGGTAATACCACTCTGAGACCTCACCCCACATTCGCTTGTGATAATTGTGAGACCTCTCTCTGTGAGGACTTGGTCTCTGAACATCTACAAACATGCTCCCAAGGTGAGTGAATAAACCCCGCACCACCTTTATTTCTCTTAAGAAGGTTTTTTTTGAGAGAGGTTATGTCATAGGGGAGGGTGTTGCCTTTTATTATTATTATTAATATTATTTTCCAGGAACGATTCAGTGGCAGGTAAAAACATCACAGGGTCAGGTAGGAGAGGAACATGACAAAGCACAGCGTGACAATAACCCATTAGGTGGTGGTGGTGGTGGGGTTAGTCAGTCCAATGCAAATGGAGGGGAGGGGGGGGGGAGGAAGTGATGATGATGATGGTGGAGGTGATGGTGGTGACATCTCTCAGGCAGGTCCTAGTGGTCTTAGACATCTTGACAACAATCGAGATAATGGGCTAATTAGTGATGAAAATTCCTCAGATGTGGAGGATGTTATAGTCACACCCCACTTAATTAATAGGGTGGGGGCCGTGGGGGATCTCTTTACTAGGATGGAATATTCCATCCCCACAGCCTTCGCCACAGACCCATAGGACTCCTAAGCAACTTTAGGGACCATTACATATCTGAAATAGAGAATTACATGAATTCTCTTAGGGGGCATGGTAATTTTACTTCATCATTAAAAATCCTTCTCGAAGTGAAGGTAACACTTTTAAAACAACGACTCACAGAAGATGATGACTTTAGGGAACACTTCATAACGACACCTGCTAGTCTGGTAACTCTTGAGGAGGTGGGTAATCTTATTGATAGCTGGGTGAGTTATATGATTACACGACTGAAGGATCTCCTTTCAGAAACAGAAGGGAGTGGTTTCATACTATATAATGTCGATTTCCTGAAAATCGTCATCTGTAATGCTAGTGTAAGGTCAGTTTTGAGGGATTATGTCCCTTATCCCTCCTTTCATTTCTAATGAAATGAGGTCTTCAACCCAAACCCTGTAGGAAACAACAGAACATGCATTATTCAATGCATTGCTGTTTTTCTGGCATCACAACAAGGGTGGCAATGGAGACGTATAGGGAGACTTGTAGAGTCTCACTCTAGGGTTAGGAAAATGGTCAAATACGACCATTTATCCTTCCCTCTCTCGTGGGAGGATATCTCTAAATTGGAGAATAGAAATAAACTCTCCATTTTTTTGTATTCAATACACAAACATACAGACGGTGTCTATCACGTCTCTCTTTGCCGGCGTGGCAGCAGACAGTACTCGGCCATAGTGCCATTATTGCTCTTGGGAGAGTCTCATGTGGCGCTTATTAAGGAGTTTGACAAGTTCCTACGGAACTTTACTCGCAGCCACAGACGAAAGACAGTCTTCTGTAGAAACTGTCTTTCAGAATATCAAAATTCCACAAAGCTAACAAACCACACATCCTCCTGTGACATCACACAGAAAATTATTTATCCTCAGGAGGGGGACACACTTCATTTTAAAAATACAGGGAAAGGTTACCCCCCTTTCCATGTGGGATATTTTGATTTTGAGTGCTTCTTAAACACTGAGGATTGTCTAGGTTCTGTTACAGCCATACATAGGCCTAAAGCATACAGCTATATAATTGTTGATAGGAACCACTCCGTCGTTGCTAAATTTACTTATTTTGGGGGGAGAGAGTGTCACACATTTCATGTGACGAGTTGCTACCAAATGGGAAATTATCAGATCCACACTCCACCATTATGAAATAGACATGTCTCCTGAGAATATGGTTCATTTTAGGGGACAGACTCACTGTCAGTTTTGTGAGGAGGTATTTACACCCTCCAATTTCAAGGTTCATCATCATGATCACCTTAGGGAAAAGCTCAATTATATTGGAGCTCCATGTAATTACTGCAACCTCTGCCACAAGAATGCTCTAGAGAGTTTAGTCCAAATTGCTCACAATATGTCTTATGACATGGGCTTAATTTTGAGGGAGTTTGCCATGGGTTCAAATAATAAGAGCAATATCCTCATGAGACAGGGAACGAAATATCTTAAGGTGGAAATAGGGAAGCTTAAATTTCTCGATTCACTGGCTTTTATTACAGGTAGTCTTTCATCCCTAGCAAAGACCCACATAGATTCAGCCAGTCCCTTAACATTCACTCACTCAATGATAGAAGGTTTGCCTAAAGAGAGTCACCACCTACTCTTAGGGGGTAAGCAGTTTTTCCTTTATGAATATACCACAAAAATCAGCTGCTTTAATGATGCAACACTCCCCCCCTATTGAAATGTTTTACAGCTCCCTAAACAAATCAGGTATAACTTTGGATGAATATAGACATTCTAAATTAGTATGGGAGTCAACAGGGTGTAGGTCTTTAAAGGATTACCTTCTCATTTATTTAAAGTGTGACGTTGGCTTACTGGCTGACATTTTTACCCACCACAGGGTAATTCTAAATGGTATCTATTCATTAGAAATGACCCATTACTGTAGTCTCCCGGGCTATTCCTACGACTGCTTCTTGAAAAGCAGCAAAATATCATTGGAGTTAAGTGCCGATGTGACGTTGCACAATCTCCTGTCACAAAACATACGAGGGGGTTTTACAACTGCAGTTAGGAGTTACGCCAGAGTTAACAACCGCTATGTCAACCCATCTTTTAACCCCCAGGAGGATAGATCTTCATTCTTACTGTATTTAGATTTCAACTCACTTTATGGGAGTTGTATGACTAAGAAATTGCCCTATGGGGGACTAAGGAGACTATCATCTGATGAGATGAACTCCTTCATTAGTGAGGGGAAGATAATGACAACAGCTATTCTCTTCTAACAAAGGGTGCTGGCTCTTAATTGACACCAAACACACCAGACCTGAAATAGCTAGACTAACAGACAATCTACCCCTTTGTTTACACCATAGGGGAATAAGTATGATGGATATCTCACCATTTAGTAGGGGACTTCTGGAAACAAATAACATTACAAATCTCCCTAAAAAAAATACTAAACTGGTTGGTGATCATCTCCCCAAACAACAATATTTCATATCTCTTCACCTTTTACAGCTATTTATTGAGACAGGTCTTGAAGTACAGACTATACATGCAATTTATGAGTTCCGTCAGTCTGACTTTACGATAGAATTTGTTAACACAAACGTTAACAATAGAAATGCCTCCACCAGTAACGATAGGAAAACACTTTTTAAGCTCTTAACAGTGTTTTCAGTAAAACACTACTGAACCCAGCCCATTATGCCATTGACACCATACTAGTAACTTCTGCTAGGGTCTTTTTACGTGAGGTGAAGAATCCTTGCTTTAAACATATGGTGCATTTAGGTGACAATAAATTATTGTCCGTCAGTTCCAGACCATTCATTAAAATTACTCATCCTAATTACATTGGGTTCCAGATTCTTGAGCTAGCAAAATACAGTTTGTACCATTTTTGGTACTGGGTACTTAAGGGGCACTATACAGATAGGGTACAACTGCTGTATAGTGATACAGACAGTTTCATTTTTAGCTTACTTGCTGAAGATGTCTTTAACGAGATGGGGAAAGAACCCCTTAGAGCATGGATGGATATGAGTAACTTTCCTGTAACTCACCCCTTGAATGATCCTTCTAAAAAGGGTGTTTTAGGACTTTTAAAGTCAGAGGTTTCAGACACACATCCTTGAAGTTGTGGCACTTAAGCCCAAAATGTATAGTGTGCTTTTGCATGATAATTCAAATTCCATCACCGCTAAGGGTATTCCCCGTGCTGTGCAAAGATCTTTAACATATAACCACTTTAAAGAGACCCTACACAGTAATGGTGTAGTAAATACTTTCCATTATTCTCTAATTAGGAATGTAGGGGGACAGATGTCAACCACTTTCAATACTAAGAGGGGTTTAAGCGCATTTGATGATAAGCGCTTTTACCTAGATAAATGCACTAGCCTAGCATATGGACACCCAGACATACCACCGGATTCCCACCCCAGCACCTCAGCCCAAGGAATGTCCACCGAGAGTGAAGGTGGTGACGTCATTGAGTCACAAGGTGAGGAAGGACAACACCCCACCAGCGAGAGTGAACCCTATGACGTCAGTAGTCCCATAGCTGAAGAAGAAGAGCCACTGCACCCCATTCACTCTCTGGGTGATGATGAGTCATCATCTTCATCCCAGGGGGATGAGGGGGAGGAAGACCCCACAACGGACCTGTGGGCACGTAGAAGGGGCCTAGTAAGGAAGTATTATGAAGGGGGGGATGACTTACAATATGACTGTTTAACCCCAATGTACTTTGTTAATATAATCTATAAAACATATGGGTTATTTCTTTTCTCCTTCTTTTTAAGTATATAACCTTAAATAAAAACCACTTACAACAACTAGGAGGGTGGGATCCCTCCCCTTATGGTACAGTCAAGAGGGGGGTGATAGCAGGAGGACGTTGTTCCTCTTATGGCTCACCCAAGGCCACCAAGTACAAGGGAGGGTGGAAGGGGGAGGACCACCCCTACTGAGACGAACCTGTTTTTTTACACCTGTCCCATAGAGGAATGTGGGGGCATAACTGGCACTCACCTGACTGTGTTTATTATACAAATAAATTAATTTTTTACTTAAATATACTGTCATACTTTACTGCATAAATGAACATGATCATAGCAGTACACAATAGTTACCTATCTTCACTGTTTTTCGACTGCTACCACTCACACCTTGAGTGACCTAATATGGAGTGGCTCTATGTGGCACTCAGCTTCTGATTTTCTTATGTGATTGCCCTACATAGGTGGCATGTCCTGTCACCAAAATTACTACTCACTTAACATATAAAAGACCTACTACATCTTATTTGGAAGCAAATCGACAAAAGCAATTCAGCTTCAGATACCTTATCTTGAGGATACCTTGAGGTGCTTCCGGGGCTTATCGTCCCCGCGGCCCGGTCATCGACCAGGCCTCCTGGTTGCTGGACTGATCAACCAGGCTGTTGGACGCGGCTGCTCGCAGCCTGACGTATGAGTCACAGCCTGGTTGATCAGGTATCCTTTGGAGGTGCTTATCCAGTTCTCTCTTGAACACTGTGAGGGGTTTGCCAGTTATGTCCCTTATGTGTAGTGGAAGCGTGTTGAACAGTCTCGGGCCTCTGATGTTGATAGAGTTCTCTCTCAGAGTACCAGTTGCACCTGTGCTTTTCAACGGGGGTATTCTGCACATCCTGCCATGTCTTCTGGTCTCATGTGATGTTATTTCTGTGTGCAGGTTTGGGACCAGCCCCTCTAATATTTTCCACGTGTAAATTATTATGTATCTCTCCCGCCTGCGCTCAAGGGAATACAGATTTAGGCTCTTTAGTCGGTCCCAATAGTTTAGATGTTTTACCGAGTGGATTCTAGCAGTAAAGGATCTCTGCACGCTCTCCAGGTCAGCAATTTCACCAGCAGTGAAAGGGGCTGTCATTGTGCAGCAGTACTCCACTCTAGAGAGCACAAGCGTTTTGAAAAGTGTCATCATCGGTATAGCATCTCTAGTGTGAAAAGTTCTTGTTATCCAACCTGTCATTTTTCTTGCAGTTGTGACGGCTACTTTATTGTGTTCTTTAAAGGTAAGGTCTTCCGACATGAGTACACCCAGATCCTTTACATTGCCTTTTCGTTCTATGTTATGATTTGCCTGAGTTTTGTACGTGGTTTCCGTTTTTATATTTTCATTTTTTCCATAGCGCATGAGCTGGAACTTGTCTTCGTTAAACACCATATTATTTTCTGTAGCCCATAGAAAGACCTGATCTACATCTGACTGGAGGTTCGCCGTGTCCTCTATGTTGCCTACTCTCATGAAGATCCTAGTGTCATCTGCAAAGGATGATACAGTGCTATAGGTTGTGTTCTTGTCTATGTCCGATATGAGGATGAGAAAAAGTACTGGAGCAAGCACAGTACCCTGGGGGACTGAGCTCTTAACGGTTGACGGGTTGGATTTTATTTTGTTGACTATTACACATTGGGTTCTGTTGGTCAGGAAATTGTAGATCCATCTGCCTACTTTTCCGGTAATTCCTTTTGAGCGCATTTTATGGGCAATAACACCATGGTCACATTTATCAAAAGCTTTTGCGAAATCTGTGTAAATTACATCAGCGTTTTGTTTGTCTTCCATAGCATCTAATGCCATATCATAGTGGTCCAGCAACTGCGACAGGCAAGAGCGCCCTGTTCTGAAACCATGTTGTCCGGGGTTATGGAGATGCTGTGATTCCATGTGGTAAAACTCCAGGCAGTATATCTCCTTTTAATTGACTTCAATAAAATAAAGTTTATCTTATTTATATTCTTAGTAAGTAAGAATTAATTGAGTGAACTCTATGTACTTGTTAAAACTGCTTGAAATTAACTCACATACCTGGGGGGACAATTTGTAGCTTAAACCACTAAGATGGTTCCTTCTTAAACTACCAATTGTTTACCTAAGTTTAATTTTATATCATACCACATATGGTGGTCTAATCTACTATTATTTCAATAATTATTACTAGTTATGAACACTACTTCTACAATAACTAGTGGGCTTAGCTGAGCCTGTAGTATGGGCCTTCTAAGGCTGTGTAGTTTTAGCATCAAATGGGTGTGGCCCTGTGCCTCTGGGTGCCACGTAATGGCGGCTGTGGGAGGCTACAAGCATTGGCAAACAGCTAGGTTAATTATGCGTATGGTCCAATTGTCTGCACAGCATCTTGCTACTTCAACTCACAATTTACCTGTTTGGGATTCAAGGAGTTAATAACAGGTCCCTAAACATATCAATTACAGGTATAACATGAAATGTGAGGGCTGTAAAAATGGGCTACACGTACTTCTTGTTGTTTTTTCTCCTATATTATAACTGCCTACCCTATTGATATTAAAAAGTGCACTATTGTAATATACAAATACTTGGTAATACGGATACGTTCGTTGCTGTTATGTTGAGAGGCTGTGTTGCTGGTTGTTGACACATAAATTGGGTGTCTAGGTGTTCCAGCTTTGGGAGCAACCTCCAGTGTGTTTGTTGTTGTTGATGTTGTGTGTGGGAGCGTCAGTACACGCTGGCTTTGTGTACTGTTCCAATATTTTGTTGGTTCTACCTCTAAAGTAATTCTACATTAACAAGGGAATCAAGCTGCAATATGGTGTTAATAATTATATTCAGTCTTGTGAGTACTTTTTTGTTCAACTTAGACATTAAACTGCTATGGAAACATTATTATAATTTGTAAATATACGGCGACGTCGATGATGTCACGGAGTCTCCCATTCTCTAATTTTAAGAGGATACTGACTAAGGGAGACTATGTTATCTGGGTGTGTGTGTGTGTGTCAGATTCCCGACATAATTCCGGGGGGGAAGAACACGGGTCGAAGTAAGGACTGCGATCACTTTATTCTTCTCCTTCAGAATTATAGTGCTGCTTTAATTTGAGTTTACATTGTTGTGCTGCAGTCCTTTGAGGACGTATGTCCCGTACTGGCGTATCGGGTGCTGGAAGTCGTTGAACTTCTTCTTTCCTTGCCAGTTCTAAAGGAACTAATTTCTCTAAAGTTTTGAGAGTAGTGTTGCCTCGGCATTTTACTTTCACTATTCTCAAGATGCCCTGGCTGTCTAAATGAACAGAGACTATTTGACCTATAGGCCACTCTAAGCGTGGTCCATCACTATCCACCAGAACTATGTTACCAGGGTTCAAGTTAATTCTGTTGTAGGGGTTGTTTGCCCCGTAATGATACTCCCTCAGAGCTGTAAGATATTCTCGAGTTCATACGTCATTCCACCGACTTATCACCCCTGATAGATGTTTGAAACGTTGAACCAAATCACTCTCTTGGACATATGAAGGATCCTCTGGTTCCTCATCTGTAAGGGACACAAGAGTTTTGAGAGGTCTCCCATACATCAAATGAGCTGGACTTAATGGTTCATGCTGCAAAACATCATCAGAGAGGTAGGTAAGTGGTCGGTTATTAACTCGTGCTTCTATCTCTATGACTACGGTTTGAAGCTCCTGTAGGTCAATCTTTTGGTGGTGTAGGGTTTTCCGTAGAGAACGTTTCACTGTACCAACCATGCGTTCATAGAAGCCTCCGTGCCATGGTACTCTGGGAGGTATGAATTTCCATTGGCACTGCCATTGATTTAGGGCGGTGCGTACCTTTGGGTGTGTCCAGATTTTCCTCAGACATGCTTCTCCTGCCACTAAATTGGACCCATTGTCTGAGATCATTAACTTAGGACAGGATCTACGTGAAGCAAACCTGCGGAAAGCCTGTAAGAATGCTTCAGCACTCATATCGGGAGTCACTTCTAGATGGACTGCCCTTGTTGTGGCACAAGTAAAAATACAGATGTAAGCTTTTACTGGTTTCTTGTCTTTAGTGCCTGTAAGTGTTAGTGCTCCTGTGAAATCTACTCCTGTTGTCTCAAAGGGACGAATATGTACGACTCGTTCCTTCGGAAGTGGAGGAGGGCCAGGATATGGACACACTCTGGCATCGTATCTCCGGCAAATAACACAGGACTTGATTATTGATTTTACTGTCTGTCTACCTTGGGGTAGCCAATACTGTTGTCTTAAGTCCGTGAGAGTATCTAATACCCCACCATGCAGAGTACAGTATTTGTGTATATGTAACACAATTAGTTTGCTTACTATGTGGTGACGAGGGAGCAATATTGGATTTTTTGCTTCCAGATCTATGTCAGCGTGCTGTAAGCGGCCTCCGCATCTGATTATGTTATAATTGTCAGTGTCTAACCAGAGACCCAGATCATGTTGTAGCTTCTTTGGAACATTGTCAAATTCTGTCCCGAATGTGTCGATCTGAGCTCTTTTGACCCAATACCTTAGGGCATTAGGAAATTTATGCTTGATTCCTATTTTCTTTAGAAAATCAAACACTACTTGGGTGACACCTATAAGTTTGTTCAGTTCAGAGTACCGAGTAGGATCAATTACCAAAGTCCGAAGTGGTTCTGGGTTCTCAGTGGGAACAGTGACATTGGTCACAATGACTTGTGGCTTTTGTTCAGGCCACTGGTCGCTGATTAGCCACTGAGGTCCATTGAACCACATCGAACCACCGTGCACTCACCACATGTCCATTGGCAAGATGTTAACGAGGTTATCCCTCAAGATGATAGTTTGCCACATGCAGTTTCATCTGTTCCTGATCCTCAGTCAGAGCCAGAGTTGTATAGTGCTCTGGATGAGCTGGGTGTAGACATCCGCAGAATTTACAATTAAGTGCACTCTGCAGTTATTATGTTTTGCTTTGAAAATTCATTTGCAGTATTTCCACCACATGTGTCTTATTATTACCAGTATACTGTAAATATATATAGTATGATCATGTTTTCTCAATTTTATTTTGTTACAAATTAAATGCTATTGTTAAGTCTACTGCCATTTGTAATTTTCTTACAGTGCTTGTCATAAAAGATTTCATTAATGTTCTAGCAACCACATTGAGGCCAGTGAATCCTCACTGCTATCATGCAGATGTTAGTCTTCTTGTTCCAGGTCTTGTATATAACTTGTAAATATATTGCAAACTAAATATATTGTACATTGGTCTTGTATATATATATATTGTACATTGAGAAAAAAAAAAACATTATCTAATCCTAAAATTCATTTGTGGTTGTTAGGTCAGAAATTTGTTCATTAATGTAATAATTGTTTAATTTTGTATTGTTTCAAGCACATGCCATTGACACATGTTAATAATGTTGTTTAGGCAATACCTTGAGTTGTATTGTTCATATCTGACAAATAGACATACACATATTCTTCATACTGTGGTTGAATCAAAGCATTGTGACCATGATTTTCAGTTATTATGATCAAATTTTTTTTTGGTGCATATGCCAAGATGCTAGTATTACGCACTCCTGATCTTCTTTCAATGTTTTATTATGCAATTTTCACATGTAAACTATTATTGAATGCCACCGAAGTCCTTTCAGTATCATTGTAACTTTATAGCTAGCCAGAGCTTGTCGACAAGGGACGTCGACTTGGTAGCGTGTCCGAGCGGTGTTATATTCAAATTCCGCGCCAGTTGGAACATAACCAATCACAGCCGAGTAGGCCTCTGACGTCATGCCAGATTCACAGTCTCCAGCCATGCTTGCAGCAGGCTCAGTCAGCTCCACAGACCCACAGTAGTAGGACCTCGGCTGGCCAGATATATATCTTGTTGCCTTAGCCAATAAATCAACGAAGCAACATCTGTGCCTACATTCAACCCCCCCCCCCCACAAGGCAAAGAATACTTCCTCGGACATGTCTCTGAGTTGCAGTGGAGACTGGTCTCCTAGTCATGCAACCATTACTGGGTTGGCATGTTGGTGGTCTACAGGTGCGGGTTGTTTTAGCCGTAATACTGGGCCTGTTAGCAAATAGCCACCTGCAGATGGTAACACATTCATACCGTGTTTGTCTTCCTTTCCTTTGATAAACTTATGGTAGACATCTGATCCCATAAGGATTCCAATATTGGAAAGGTTGTCTGATGTGATTTTATCAGGCCAAATGAATTCCCTTTTTTTCTAGGAATTTGGCTGTTGTCCCCAGACCATATACATACAGATCTGTTGGGAATCTATCTACTACTAGAGCTTGTACCTTTCGTTCGTAACCTAATCGTACTTTGGGTTGTACTACCTTGAAGACTCGGGCTCCTGAGTCAGTCAGGAATCCTGCTATGTTTATTCGTGTCTCCTCTACAGGTGTAAGTTTCAGTGTATCTACCAACTCTTTGGATATAAAGGTCAATTGGGACCCTTGATCAAATAATCCACGTACGGTGGCTTTGTTCTCTCCATTTCTAATGATCAATCGTGCAGTAGGTAGAGCTGATTTATGTTTAGACCTTGTTGAGAAAACACTTATGTCAGGTAGCACAGTACAAAGCTGTACTGAAGTGGTAGTTCCTTCCTCCTCCTGTGGTTTGGCAGACTTTGTACTTGAGTCCCCACAAAGTGCTGTATGGTGTTGACCCTTATGGCACCTATTACAGGTGCGTTTGTAGATGTGCAGGTGTCGGGATGATGTTCCCTTATACACTTGGTACATCTATGTAACTCCTTGAGTCGTTTTATGCGTGTTGCACGATCGGGGAAACGTCTGCAATTGTACATGGAATGTGATTGTCCACAGAACAGGCATGGTCTCCAGACGTTAACAGTATCTTGAGGAGTCACCGATTTGGGTGACGGGTTACCTGTAGGTTTGGAGGTACCAACTGCATATGTGCCCACACTGCCTTGTTTCCACTTTGGGGAGGGAGAAGTTGTCTTTGATTTGTTTGGAGTACTGTTTGTACTCTGTTGTTTACTATTAGTAGTAGACGAAGGTTTAGATGTCGCTTTTCCATCTGGGTTAGCTCTTTCTCGTTCTATGATGGTTTGTAACCCTTTTGTAATCTCTGTTACGGTCAGAGATTACTTACCATATAACACAAACAGCTTATCCAGTATGTCACTGGGTAATTTGCGTGTCATATGGACTTGGATTATCCAGTCTGACGCATCTAAGTCCACTTTATTTTTAAGTGCCTTGAGCAAAGACTCAAGCTCCAATCTAAAGGCTTGGAGTGAGCCTGCTGTATTATTTGGATGCTTAATATCTAGCAGCTTCTGGGTTAGAATTCTGATAGTCCTTTCTGGTTTTGCATAATTGTCCTTAAGGAGTTGTATGGCATTGTCATAATCGTCACCTGTGTGATTCAGATTACAGACTACCTGAAACGCTTCATCCTTCAAGACACTCTGTAAATATGTAAACTTTGTCGTCTTTGGTACATTGGCATTAGAATCCACAGAATCGACAAATTTGCTCCAGAAACTGTCTCAACTCTCGTCCTCTGTTCCAGAAGAAGTTGGGAGACTAAGTGATGGTAATTTGACTTCTGGTGCTGTCTGATTCTGGGTAGTTGTGGCTGCAATATTTATATTGGCCTTATGGGTGTTTATCAAATCGTCATAGTATTGTAATTTTACAAATATTGCATCTTCGTAATCAGAGTGTTCTTCTAGTACATTGTTCATTGTATCTTCATCAATACTGGCAATGTTAAGTAAATCTTGATACTCTTTCATTTGTTGCAACACACGGTCATATTTGTTCCGTGTATGCTTAAGATAGTTTTCCAGTGCTGCATAATTAACTGGAGTTTGTTTACTCAAGTCTTCACATTTGTTAATCTGCCTTGTAAGGTGACCCTTCAAGCCATTTAGGGTTAATTTTACATTTTTGACAGTAGACATCTTGGAAGTACTTGCTAGTCGTATGGACTGTAACTATTTCTTTCACTTGAATTAGTAGAACAACTAGTTTCCGAACTAGAGGTGTTTATCATTTTAAAAATATAATCATACACTCTATAATTTGAGTGGTAAGCCTGTATCAATGCTGGTATTCCGCAAGTTAGCCTATCATTATCACTCTTGGTTGGTATTGAGACAGAGGTTAACACTCAAAGGTGAAATGATTATAGTTAAATTATACCTATTATTATACTGTATTAATATCAGGTTGACAACACAACTCGGGTTGTCATGAATACTGCATAAAAATATGTACTTGCTAGGTTGTAATATATGTTCAACTCTAGACAAGTGTAAAAATTCTTACCCTTACACCAGGTTAGCACAATAAATTAAACTAGGTTGCTGTACAACACCAGCCTAAAATGTCCTACCCTTGTGCAAGAATTTGCTGTAAATAATATGGCATGCAGTAAATGTTCTTTGGTGCAATATTAAAGTAATGTTTTATATACTTAAATTACAAAAACATTTATAAGTAACTTATAAGTAAAGTAGCCTCTTGTCAACCTCTTGTAATGAAAAAAGCACAATTGTTCTTTTGGCACAGGCCTCAGAACAATAATAGTGCTTTGTTGTAAGTTCTGTTTGCTGTGAGATTGAAAAGTTAGGCTAGAAAAATGCAAATATATGGCAGTATCTTCCTGCTATAATTAATGTATATATAATATTGCACTAAAGTTATATATCAGGATCTTTAATCTAGGTGCAATGTACCTACTGGTTAACTGATATAATCATCCGGTTTGAAGGACCAAAAATATGTGGTAAAACTCCAGGCAGTATATCTCCTTTTAATTGACTTCAATAAAATAAAGTTTTTCTTATTTATATTCTAAGTAAGAATTAATTGAGTGGACTGTATGTACGTGTTAAAACTGCCTGAAATTAACTCACATACCTGGGGGGACAACTTGTAGCTTAAACCACTAAGATGGTTCCTTCTTAAACTACCAATTGTTTACCTAAGTTTAATTTTATATCATACCACATATGGTGGTCTAATCTACTATTATTTCAATAATTATTACTAGTTATGAACACTACTACTACAATAACTAGAGTGGGCTTAGCTGAGCCTGTAGTATGGGCCTGCTAAGGCTGTGTAGTTTTAGCATCAAATGGGTGTGGCCCTGTGCCTCTGGGTGCCACGTAATGGCGGCTGTGGGAAGCTACAAGCGTTGGCAAACAGCTAGGGTAATTATGCGTATGGTCCAATTGTCTGCACAGCATCTTGCTACTTCAACTCACAATTTACCTGTTTGGGATTCAAGGAGTTAATAACAGGTCCCTAAACATATCAATTACAGGTATAACATGAAATGTGAGGGCTGTAAAAATGGGCTACACGTACTTCTTGTTGTTTTTTCTTCTATATTAAAACCGCCTACCCTATTGATATTAAAAAGTGCACTATTGTAATATACAAATACTTGGTAATACGGATACGTTCGTTGCTGTGATGTTGAGAGGCTGTGTTGCTGGTTGTTGACACATAAATTGGGTGTCTAGGTGTTCCAGCTTTGGGAGCAACCTCCAGTGTGTTTGTTGTTGTTGATGTTGTGTGTGGGAGCGTCAGTAAGTGACGCTGGCTTTGTGTACTGTTCCAATATTTTGTTGGTTCTACCTCTAAAGTAATTCTACATTAACAAGGAAATCAAGCTACATTATTGTGTTAATAATTATATTCAGTCTTGTTGAGTACTTTTTTGTTCAACTTAGACATTAAACTGCTATAGAAACATTATCATAATTTGTAAATATACGGCGACGTCGATGACGTCACGGAGTCTCCCATTCTCTAATTTTAAGAGGATACTGACTAAGGGAGACTATGTTATCTGTGTGTGTGTGTCGGATTCCCGACAAGATAGACAATGTTAACATTAGTAGTAAAAATGATGGAAAGTTTCTTGGCCTATTCCTAGACAAGAGACTCAACTTCAGTACCCACATTCAGCACATAACTAAGAAAGTCTCTAAAACAGTTGGTATACTCAGCAAAATCAGATATTATGTACCTAACTCTGCTCTCATCTCACTATATTATGCACTAATCTATCCCAATCTTAATTATGGTATCTGTGCATGGAGGGTTCAACCACTGCAAACCACCTCATGTCCATCATCACCCAGCAAAAATCTGTTATCGGAATAATAACAAATTCTGCTTTCAGACAACAATCAGCCCCCTTGTTTAACTTCCTACATATGCTAAACATAATCTCACTCCACACATTCACTTGTGTCAACTACATTTACAAAACCCTGTTCTTAAATGCAAATCCTGCTCTGGAACTCTCCCTGGACAGATGTAATATAACCCATTATCACCACACCAGAAATAAATATCTCTGATATTCCTAGAGTCAAACTTAATCTGTGCAAACACTCTATGCAAATAAAGGGACCTAGTCTATGGAACTCACTCCCTAATGAATTGAAAAGCTGTCCAACTTTTGCGTCATTCAAAAATAAAAATAAAAAGTACCTAATTTCATCTTCATAGTTTTCTACCTTATTCTTTTAAAATTGCACTGTATTTAATGCTACCAATCTACCAATCTTCATGTACCCAATCCAAACAGCTTTACCATTGTGATCATTGCTGTTTTCTTATATGTGCTTTCAATTTGCTATATGGTGCCTATTGATCTTCATTTAAATTACCAATCAAGCTGTCAGTGCAGTCAATCAGAGCTTTAATATACCAATGTGCTTTAATATACCTACTAATCTCTCTCATCTCACTTTTTTCTCGTTCTTGCAATGTATGTGTTGTCATTTTATTAATTCCGCTAGAATTTACCTACTTAAAATTATCTGTTAGATTAAGGACCTGCCCGAAACGCTGTGCATACTAGTGGCTTTACAAGATTGTAAATTACCATGCTATGTATTCTCACAAACCCAATCTACCTTCTTGTATATAAATAAATAAATAAGTAAATAAATAAATATGCTTTAGACTGGCCACACCATCTAACAATTATATATCTTGGTGCCAATGATATACATCCAACTCGACACCCAGCTGAAATAATTAATCATCATAGAAATATAATCCTTTAACCCTTTAACTGCGCAACGCGCCTGCAGGCCCATGTCTGGGGTGCGCTACGCGCCTCCAGGTATTTGTATTTTTCACGTTCCATTCAAAACTCCCGCGGCTACGTGCGGTTCACATCAGCTTTCTCAGGGCTCTTGTAAACAGATGCCATCTTTAAAAAAAATCATGGTCCACATTCCTGGGTGTTAATAAAGCCTCAGTAGTGAGCGAGCAACCAAGGCTGGCGGACGCAGCATTAGCGCACAGTACTGATGTTCAGCGTGGGACCACAGCATCACTTAATAATGTCAATATATATATATATAACCCGTATTATTTAGCCATGATAGTATTATAGAAGAGCCTGAGTGTGAAAATGACTAGGTACAATGTTCAAATATCAGTGATTCAATGCTGTTCACAATGTTCACAGCGCTAGCCACAGCATTATTTCGTCCTTCTACGAATCTTCAAACGACTTCTTAGGTTCATTTTCAAAGTAAACTTGTGGTAAATTATTCATTTACAGGAATTAGTGACCAGGATTGTGGTTATAATTAGCGTTGTGCGTAGTATTGTGGAAGGAGGAATTTTGGTGAGGGAGGTGACGTCGTAATCGTAGCGTCGTCTGCTGTCTGCTGTGTGATTTCTCGTGCAATGTGGGCTCGCGGTGTTCTGAATGTGTTGATGGTAAATGTATATAGTGTGTGACAGTGTATAGTGTGTACATATGTTGTAAATATACATAAATGAACATGAAACATTGGTGTGAATAACTGTATGATGGGAGGAGCCATGTTGGCGAATACAATGTTGGATGAGTGAGGGAGGGCTGGCTGGGTGTGACAGCTCACACTCGTGGTGTTCTGAATGTGTTGATGGTGAATGTATATAGTGTGTGACAGTGTATAGTCTGTAAATAGATTGTATATATACATAAATTAGCATGATACATGGTAAATATGTGCAACATGTGTACACAAGTGTCATGCACATAACACAGTGTCCTTGGACAGTACGGATGTTTTACTGCCATAATATAGTGTACGTGTTCATTATACATAGGATTAGCTGGTAAAAACAAATAAAATGTATTTGGAACTGTGCGCAAAAAATGAACAAAATTATATTCGCTGCAACTGGTGCGCCCCGCCCGGGCGCCCTACTGGCCCCGAGAGCGTACGTCACGGGCGAACGGGGAATGATGACGTCACGCGCCAACTTAAGGACCCCATAGCAGCCAAGTAAGTACAATTTCGAAACGTTTTTGACATACCAATACTGAGGGAAGGGTTTTTAACACTTAAAAAAAAATTCAAAAGAATTTATTTCCTGTGCTCTGGGGGGGGGGGTGTCATATTTGAGGCGGCACAGTTAAAGGGTTAAGGAAAATAACTGCACAGTTGTCTACTTTAGAGGAACCTCGACAACCAACAAGTAGTAATCGTTAGGGAGTAAGTCCAGAATTTTACAAACGTGCAGCCAACTATATAAATTTTCGGCAAAGAAGAAGGGTGAGGTTGGTAGCTACCTACATACATTTTTCTACTAGACCATATTGTGAAAACCATGCTTAAGACGGAGTACATTTGTCACGAGAGTCTAGGACACAAGAGGTCAATAAATTAATCAATACTATTAAACATCACAGGAGATTGTGGCAAGAAACCCAACATTAACTTGTATATATTTAAATGTCACTCATGTATTTTCTATAACTATATATTCTCTATAAACAAAATCATAAAACCCAAAAACATAGCACTACCATAAATTTGCACATTATTATTATTGTATGATATGCCAACCCACATAGGGTAGGAATTCTTAGACTGGAATTATACTGAATCACGTTCAACTCTAGCCTAACCCATTATTAGCTACTTTTGTTAGGATTATTATCAGACTAGTATCAAACAATACTGGTTAATCAACATTTAATATTGTCCAGACCCTAAGCAGGGTGGGACTCATTCCTTACATGAATTGTGTTCTTATATTTTCTTTTTTCTTTTATTATGTTTCATCTTTAAGTACTCACCTAGTTGTGCTTGCAGGGGTCGAGCTCTGGCTCTTTGGTCCTGCCTCTCAACCGTCAATCAACAGGTGTACAGGTTCCTGAGCCTATTGGGCTCTATCATATCTACACTTGAAACTGTGTATGGAGTCAGCCTCCACCACATTACTTCCTAATGCATTCCATTTGTCAACCACTCTGACACTAAAAAAGTTATTTCTAACATCTCTGTGGCTCATTTGGGCACTCAGTTTCCACCTGTGTCCCGTAGTGCGTGTGCCCCTTGTGTTAAATAGCCTGTCTTTATCAACCCTGTCGATTCCCTTGAGAATCTTGAATGTGGTGATCATGTCCCCCCCTAACTCTTCTGTCTTCCAACGAAGTGAGGTTTAATTCCTGTAGTCTCTCCTCGTAGCTCATACCTCTCAGCTCGGGTACTAGTCTGGTGGGAAACCTTTGAACATTTTCCAGTTTAGTCTTATGCTTGACTAGATATGGACTCCATGCTGGACCGCATACTCCAGGAATGGCCTGACATATGTGGTATATAATGTTCTGAGATTCCTTACACAAGTTTCTAAAGGCCGTTCTTATGTTAGCCAACCTGGCATATGCTGCTGATGTTATCCTCTTGATATGAGCTTCAGGCGACAGGTCTGGCATGATATCAACCCCCAGGTCTTTCTCTCTGACTCTTGAAGTATTTCATCTCCCAAATGATACCTTGTATCTGGTCTCCTGCTTCCTACCCCTATCTTCATTACATTACATTTGCTTGGGTTAAACTCTAACAGCCATTTGTTCGACCATTCCTGCAGCTTGTCCAGGTCTTCTTGAAGCCTCAATCTGTCCTCCTCTGTCTTAATCCTTCTTATAATTTTGGAATCGTCAGCAAACATTGAGAAGAATGAGTCTATACCCTCTGGAAGATCATTTACTTATATCAGAAACAGGATAGGTCCAAGTACAGAGCCCTGTGGGACTCCACTGGTGACTTCACACCATTCTGAGGTCTCACCCCTCACTGTAACTCTCTGCTTCCTATTGCTTAGGTACTCCTTATCCACTGGAGCGCCCTACCTTACCTCCTGTTACTCTTCTCTCTTCTTAGCTATGCATCAACCTTTTATGGGGTACTGTGTCAAGGCTTTCCGACAGTCCAAAAAATGCAGTCCGCCCATCTTCCTCTTTCTTTCTTCTTAATCTTTGTCACCTGATCGTAGAATTCTATCAAGCCTGTAAGGCAAGATTTACCCTCCCTGAACCCATGTTGATGGGTTGTCACGAAGTCTCTTCTCTCCAGATGTGTTACTAGGTTTTTTCTCACAATCTTCTCCATCACCTTGCATGGTATACAAGTTAAGGACACTGGCCTGTAGTTCAGTGCCTCTTGTCTGTCACCCTTTTGTATATTGGTACTACATTAGCAGTCTTCCATATTCTGGTAGGTCTCCCCGTTTCCAGTGACCTACTATACACTATGGAGAGTGGCAAGCAAAGTGCTCCTGCACACTCTTTCAATACCCATGGTGAGATTCCATCCGGCCCAACAGCTTTTCTCACATCCAGCTCCAATAGGTGCTTCTTGACCTCATCTCTTGTAATTCGTCGAACCTTCCAAGGTCACCTGGTTTGCTGCCACCTCTCCTAGCGCCGTGACTTCTCCCTGTTCTATTTGTAAAGACCTCCTGGAACCTTTTTTTGAGTTCTTCACACACCTCTTTGTCTTCTCTGTGTACCTGTCCTCGCCCACCCTAAGTTTCAATCACCTGTTCCTTCACTGTTGTCTTCCTCCTGATGTGACTGTGTAGTAGCTTTGGTTCAGGTCTTGGCTTTATTAGCTATATCATTTTCATACCTTTTCTCACTGCTCTTCTCACACTAACATACTCGTTCCTGGTTCTCTGGTATTTCTCTCTACTTTCTGGTGTATTGTTATTTCGGGAATTCCTCCACACCCTTTTGTTCAGCTCCTTTGCTAATTCTACAGTCCCCATTAAACCACAGATATCCTCTCTTGCTTCTCTGTTGTATTTCCTGTCGAGCTGGGACACCTTCTTACAACATGCCTCCTAACGAACGACACTTTTGGTGACAAGTCCCCATACATTGTCTTGTACGGACTTGGTTATGAGTTCTGTGTCTCAATGTATATTCCATAGGAAGTTATTCATCTACTCATAGTTTCTCTTTCTGTAACGCACAGCCCTTTGTTTCCCAGTTCTAGTTTTTTGTGGGTGTAAATTCCTAGCTCAACCAGGTACGTAAAGCTCCTTATTCCAATCAACAACTTATGATCACTCATTCCCAGATCCCCAATGGGGGGCTGTCCAACTTAACGTCCCTTATATTCGACTCATTTAGGGTAAATATCAGATCAGCATGGCGGGTTCATCCCTCCTCTCATTCTTGTCGTCCCTGACGGGTTGACTTAGAAAGGGTCTTGTTGCCACATCCAGCCACTTAGCTCTCCATGTGTCTTGGTCTCCGTGTGGGTCTCTGTTTTCCCAATCAATCTTCCCGTGGGTGAAATCTCCCATGATTATAAATTCGGGGATTCTTCCCTGCGAGCCACAGAACACTGACTCGGTCAGGGTCTATTATACTACGATGGTGGCCCAAGTTGTTTCCCCCACTATCATAACATCACGTCTTTCCTTCTGTCATTCTCGGTGGGTTAATAATATGAAAAACCATCACTACTCAAATAATTTTTCTGTCCTCCCAGCAGTTGCTATGTGGCCTGATATGTAGTCACTGAAACCTTCGACGTTACTGCTGAATACCATCGCATTCTCGAAACTGCCAAACCTTCTTCATATTAAGCAAAGCTACACCTCCACAAAGACCTCCTACTCCCTTCTCGCTCTTTCATCACGAAATAGTTGCCCTGTTGAAACAATGTGCTTGCTATGTTTCGTTAACGTGTTTCTGTGATGCTATTATGTCTGGTATTTCTTCTAGTGCCCATTCTACAAGTTCATTTGCTTTTATTTGTAATCCCATTTACGTTAGTGTACATGCCTTGAAGCTCACTTTCTGATATGAGCTCACGTTCTTCTGTTCATTTTCTTGGCCCCCATTTCTTGGCGAGCATTCTGGCTGGTGTAGGAAGCTGTTCCGTTGGCGGTGAGAAGATGCTGTAGAGGGTGTTTGCAGGTCTCAGGAGATTTTTATGGGGTGTGGGGTGTGTGGTGTAAGTGAATGTAGTGGACAGGTAGGGTGTGGGGTTATGTAGATGGGGGCAGACAAAGGGAGTATACGGGGTAGGGGGGTAGGAGGGATAGGGGGTTATAGATGGAGGGGGAGGGGTACAGGGGGGGGGGAGGTAAAGGCGGAAGAGGGTACATGATAGAAATGGGGAAGTAGGTGAACCGGTCCAGAATGGGGTGGGGGGGAAGGAGGTTTAGGTTGGGGGTAGGTAGGGTGGAACGGGGAGTAGGAGGGTTCTATGGCAGATGGTGTGGGTGGTGTGCCTTCCCCTGGTAATGCAGTGATCTCCCACCCACGTTTTGGCGGGATTTCCCCTCTTGTCTCTGTGACTGTTTGTGTTGGTGGCTGCAATATTCCTGTTTTCTCCTCTCTCTGCTCCCTGTGCTTCCCCTCCTTGCCTCTTCTGCCCTTGCTCTCTCCTCCTCCCCCTCGTCCTGTCCTTCTGCAGTAATACTTTTTTGTATCTCTCCACATACTGCAGACGACCTCTCCTTTTGAGAATATCCTCCTTCGTGACTTCGTTTGTAAACACCGCCACATTTAACAGTCGGTTTCTGTCCTTTTGTACCAGCCCAACCTGAAAACCTATTCAATGTTGTGTACAGCCCCATCCATCTGTAATCCCTTCAGCATCCCATGTACTGCCTCTCTAACCTTGCCATTCCATTCTTGCCTGGGTTGGAATCATTCCTGTTCGTAGAGGGCCTACAACTACCAACCTGAGTCTTTTTCTTTTTCTTTCCAGCATCTGAGTGGTGCACGTTGCTGCTTCCTATGAGGTAGCTGCTTTCATCGGATACCAACCTCCCTCAACTGTTTCCATATGCGATCTGAGATCTTTCTCATTCTTTCCACAAATTTTTCAGGTTCAGAGGCATTTCTTTCCAATGCAACATTCCCACTATCCCTTTGGATGATAATCTGATAGCTTGGTCTCTTTTATTTATTCTACTGATGAAGGGATTTTGTATCTCCTCCTTCTGACTGACTGTCAGCTCACTTGTGCAGTTTGTTATAAGTGTCATCCCCTTTTCATTTATCATCCCCTCCTAATATCCTCCCAGAACTTGAGGTTAACATTCCTTCGTTTGGTCACATGTGGGGCTGTTGCTCCTGTTGTGTCCCTGTTGCTCCTCCTGGCCATTTTGTCAACCTTGTCAAGAGAAGAGAGTGCAAGGGAATAGAAGAGGAGCAAGAAGAGATAGAGAGAGAAGAGAGAGCAGCAGAGGAGTCAGAGTAAGAAGAGAGAGAGAGAGAGAGATAGAGAGAGATAGAGAAGAGAGAGAGCAGAGAGCAAAGAGAGAGAAGAGAGCAAGAATAGAGGAAACAGAGCAAGAGAGAGAGAGAGAGAGGAGAGAGAAGAGAGAGGAAAGGAATGAAGGAAAGAAGAGAAGAGAGGCAGGGCGAGAGAGAGCAATGAGAGGAGAGCAAGAGAGACAGAGAGACACGTGTTGGTGTGTGTGGCAGGCTAGTGCATGTGAGGGGGGTTCCGAGGAGGTGGTGAGAGTAGTCTGTCTTTGACCGATTACGGGAGGTAATGAGAAGTTGAGGGGATAGATGAGAGGGGTGGCCTATGATGAGTTGTGTATAGATAGAGATAGACATTAGATATCTATTCCCCTTATCCTATCTCAGAAAAATGGATGTTAATACTCCTTACGTAGCCATTGACTGGATTGTATGTGTGATGGTTTGAGCCGAGCGTGTTATGCGTGTTCATTGCTATTTTGCGTCGGTGTACGGTGCGTGCGGTGTGTTACGGGGAGTCCCGCTAAAATGTCAAACTCTACTACCCAAAATAGGCCACATTTGATATTTTTGTAAATTAAGTATAGATATACCTGAACAAGCAGTTTGACATATATATTTTACCAACTATCTGTAACACCTGAAGAGCAAGTTGACCAGAGAGGGGTAGCCTACCCTGTACGCCTTCCCGCACACCCTCACACAACAGGTAGAAGGTCAATACGATGCTGATGTGACATGACGACGTACAGTGATTCCTTTGTATGCACCTCCCACTTGGTATAATTCACCTAAATCTCAGTAGATGATGATGGTGGTTATGCCTCTATCTAAAACACACAAATGCGTCTGAGTCAGTCTACTGTATTCGGCTCGTGATCTGTTTAGGTTGTTACAGTACTCACGAAAGTTCACACTGTATACCTGATAACTGATGCACAATATGAACCCATAGTAGGAACACAAACCAGCCATACGTAGGGCCCATACCACGTGGCCTGTATGGTGAATTCACTGTTTTATCCACAAAGTTCTAGTGATAGCACTCTATTTTTTCTTTCCTATTCCGGCGCGTATTATACCACTTTGTGACTACTGTGCCTAGGATACTCGTGATCATGTCACTGTTCAGCCCTTATATTAACCCAAAAAATTATTGGCGTATATTGTACATCCGTGACCATCCACAGCGACCACAGTACACATTCTGCAGGGCGCAGTGGAGATTTAGACACTAGACCTTAAGTAGCTCAGACTAGTTGTACTCACCAGTAGTATGTGACTTGCAGGGAGGTCTGACGCTCTGGCCTAGGTTGGTCCTCGCCTCTCAAACCGTCAATCAACAGGTGTACAGGTTCCTGAGCCTAAATTGGGCTCTATCATATCTAATATTGAAACTGTGTATAGCAGCTCAGCCTCAACATCACCTTTACGTCCTAATGCATTCCATTGGTCACATAGCCACATCTGAACAAGCATAACAAAAGTTACGCTTTCTAACTTATCTGTGTGGCTTACATATTGGGCACTCAGTTTCACCTGGTGATCCCTAGTGGCGTTTGCCCCTTGTGTTAAATAGCGATCTTGATATCAACCCCTGTCGATCCCTTGAGAATCTTGAATGTGGTGATCATGTCCCTCCCAACCCCCTAACTCGTGCTGTCTTCCAACGAAGTGAGGTTAATTCCTGTAGCTCCCTCGTAGCTCATACCTCTCAGCTTCGGGTACTAGTCTGGTGGCAAACTTTGAACACTTTTTCCACCGCTTTAGTCTTATGCTTGACGAGATAGACTACATGCTAGGAGCCGACATAGCTCAATGGTTATGCCTGCATATGTGGTATGAGCTGTTACTAGAAAGATTCCTACACAAGATTTCTTATAAGGCTCAGTTCTATGCTTAAGCCAACCTTGGCATATGCTGCTGATAGTTATCACTCTATCCGTTACTGACTAGGGTGCAGGCGATGAGTGGTCACTAATTAAGGAGGATGGCTACTAAAGTATGATTGACCAGGACCACCATAGCCCAGAAAGGTGAAGGACGAATAGGACGTTTCGACTTGTGTAATGGTCCAGGTCGGACCGATAACGTCGTCGTCCACCATACACCCTTCTAGTTGACCAGTGGATCTGAGTCAGATGTTACCATATAGCTGTCACTATAACAAACCTAAGATGAAACGAGATAGGACCTAGCCCCGAGGTGCTACCGTAGTGATACCAAAGTACCACTCAAATCTTATTTATTTTACTGTTTATGTTTAGGTAGTATACCAACCTCCACAGGAGGTAGGATTATATAGCCCAGTGTAGAAAATTAAATACTAGGCTATCAATCAACCGTACTTGCTCCCACGTATATATGCAGGAGCAGGTATCCTGATAGGAGGCATTCCATGCAAACTAATAGCCATATAAGCCCTATATATGTACTTCGAATCCATATGTCCAACTGCAACTGTGCTACACCAGCCAACAAAAGTAGAAATTATGTTTAGAGGGCCCTAAACAGTCTACTAAACCGAGGTACACTCAAAACTATTGTAGGACAGTCGGTCATACAAGTGCATCCAGTGGATATCATGCATGCTACTGTAATTTCCACAAAGATGGCTAGCCAAAAGTTGTAACAAGTAAAAGAAAGGATTGGGTCGTACCGAGGTACATTCAGTGTCACTAACACTACCTGACCCATATAAATAGACTCCAATCATACTCGATCTATATGAAAGCTTATAGATAAGTATGAATCCATGTTACATACACTATCCATACGATGAAAAAGTGTGACGGACCTGAAGGATCAGTTGATCGAACAGTGTGGACCACCTGGATCGGATAATGAACAGTGAATGATGATGGTATGAACTGGTGACTGACGGGCATCATGTATGAACCAGTGACCTGACCTTGACGGGTTCTATAGTATAGAACGGCATAGAATGTCGGTATGACATGAAAATCAGGGGCTGAGGGTATACGGATCATATTGACAGTGCTATGGTACATGACGGTTCTATGATAGGAACATGTGATGACTTGAAGTATACGGATGATCACTAGGTGACTGACGGATCATGAAAGTGATGACTGTAAGGTACGATCTATGGATCTGGACAGTGATGACTGACGGATCAAGTATGAACAGTGATGACTGACGGTTCAGGTATGAACAGTGATGACTGACAGTCATGTATGAACAGTGATGAGTGACGGTTCATGTATGAATAGTGATGACTGACGGTCATGAATGAACAGTGATGACTGACGGTTCCTGTATGAACAGTGATGACTGATGGATCATTTATGAACAGTGATGACTGATGGATCATTTATGAACAGTGATGACTGATGGATCATTTATGAACAGTGATGACTGATGGATCATTTATGAACAGTGATGACTGATGGATCATTTATGAACAGTGATGACTGATGGATCATTTATGAACAGTGATGACTGATGGATCATTTATGAACAGTGATGACTGATGGATCATTTATGAACAGTGATGACTGATGGATCATTTATGAACAGTGATGACTGATGGATCATTTATGAACAGTGATGACTGATGGATCATTTATGAACAGTGATGACTGATGGATCATTTATGAACAGTGATGACTGATGGATCATTTATGAACAGTGATGACTGATGGATCATTTATGAACAGTGATGACTGACGGATCATGTATGAACAGGGATGACTGACGGATCATGTAAGAACAGTGATGACTGACGGTCATGAATGAACAGTGATGACAAACGGTCATGAATGAACGGTGTTGACTGACGGTTCACGGACGACCAGTGTTGACTGACGGTTCAAGTAAGAACAGTGATGACTGACGGTCATGAATGAACAGTGATGACTGACGGATCAGGTATGAACAGTGATGACTGACGGATAATGAAAGTACATTGAACCGGTCATGATGACCATTGCTGACTGAGACCAGTGTCAGTATGAACCAGTGATGAACTGACGGATCAAGTATGTACTGTGCTAACTGACTGATCATGTACTGACAGCATTACTGACGGTCAGTATCAACAGTCCATGACTGACGGTTACATGTGACTGAAACGTCATGACTGACTGTTGTATAGTCATGAAAGACGTTCAGGTAATGACCAGGTCCATGCTGACGGTAGCTCAATGTTGCTACTCCGGCATTCCAGATATTTTGACGAACACATCCGATAATAATTAGATAGTTACATTGACTATACAGAAAATTTAGACATCAGTGAAGATGCTTTATATCAGAAATCTAGACCAACAATCCATAACCAGCTAATACACAGTTACACTCTACCCAGTTCAAGACCCCCAGAAGTCAATGCAGAAGCAGGGACCGATGAGCACCCGGCAACAGGACAGTGACAGTAGCACATAACCGCATGAAATCATTATCATAAAATTGTTCACATACATGGACACAAGATCATACTTACCCCACAT
>WNGS01100589.1:8945-20699 GCA_020271785.1 Procambarus virginalis
TGGTTTCAAGCAGAATTACCTATTCCAGACTGGCAGTCGCCAAAATAAAAAAAATCCCCACAGTTTTTTAGTAACTGCCGCCAAAATAGTTCCGTAAAAAAATTATGCTCTCTATAGGGCTGTCATCGCCAAATCAACGTCACCATAGATTTTTGGCATCTACCACCCCCCCCCCAAAAAAAAATTAAACAAATTATACCCAAATAAAAACGTCACATATTTTGGTGTACACCGCCAGCAAAAAAAGAAAAAAATGACCCTGTAGACTGACTGTCGCCAGACCGAAAACGCCGTTCTATAGGATCACATACACTACTCCGGTGGAGTGTATATGTGGGGGGGGGGGGTCCGGTTGATTGCCTCGCCTCCCACAGCAGCTCCAGACTGGAGGTGCGGGCGAGAGGAGCAGCACAGGTGGGTGAGTGTGTGTGGGGTCCAGCTAACTGTCTCACCTCCCACAGGTGCTCCAGACAGGAATTGAGGGTGAGAGGTGCGGCACGGGTGGGGGAGTGTGTATGTGGGGTCCAGCCGACTGTCTCACCTCCCACATTGACTACAATGATTGCCCCAATGGTGCCCGCTGCTGCCTCAGTAAGTATACCCCTGTTGTTTACTTCAGTAATTATACCCCTATTATCTGCCTCAGTAATTATACCCCTATTATCTACCTCACTAAATATAATTATTTATCTAAGTATACCTCTTATTATTTACCTCAGTAATTATCAAAAGGCACCAAGCCGGGAGACTATGTAGCGCCATCAGTGTCGATGGATATTCAAAAGGCGTTAATTATCACTTAGAATGCCAATATGAGAACAAAAACATAATGCGAGCGACATCAAAGATATGAGACTCGCCAATGATTTTGTAGAGGGACGTACGATCGTCCTGAAAATCGGAACATTCATAAGAACAAAGGCAACTGCAGAAGGCCTATTGGCCCATACGAGGCAGCTCCTATTTATAACCACCCAATCCCACTCATATACATGTCCAACCCATGTTTGAAACAATCGAGGGACCCCACCTCCACAATGTTATGCGGCAATTGGTTCCACAAATCGACAACCCTGTTACTGAACCAGTATTTACCCAAGTCTTTCCTAAATCTAAACTTATCCAATTTATACCCATTGTTTCGCGTTCTGTCCTGTGTTGATACTTTTAATACCCTATTAATATCCCCTTTGTTATGTCCATTCATCCACTTGTAAACCTCTATCATGTCACCCCTAACTCTTCGCCTTTCCAGTGAATGCAACTTAAGCTTTGTTAATCTTTCTTCATATGAAAGATTTCTAATTTGGAGAATTAACTTAGTCATCCTACGCTGGACACGTTCAAGTGAATTTATATCCATTCTATAATATGGCGACCAAAACTGAACTGCATAATCTAAATGGGGCCTAACAAGAGCAAGATATAGCTTGAGAACCACACCAGGTGTCTTGTTACTAACGCTGCGATTAATAAATCCGAGTGTCCGATTTGCCTTATTACGAACATTCATGCATTGATCCTTTTGTTTTAAATTCTTACTAATTATAACTCCCAGATCCCTTTCGCAATCCGACTTCGCAATCTCAACACCATCTAGCTCGTATCTTGTAACTCTATCATCATTACCTAGCCTCAGAACTTTACATTTTCAGCATTAAACTGCATCTGCCAGTCCTTTGACCATTTCAAAACCCTATCTAGATCAACTTGAAGTGATAGTGAGTCCTCCTCCGAATTAATTTCCCTACCGATTTTCGTATCATCGGCAAATTTGCAAATGTTGCTACTCAAACCTGAATCTAAATCATTTATATATATTATAAACAACAGAGGTCCCAGGACAGAGCCTTGAGGCACTCCACTTACAACATTTTCCCACTCTGACTTGACTCCATTTATACTAACTCTCTGTTTCCTTTGGTATAGCCATGCCCTAATCCAGCTTAATATAGCACCCCCAATACCATGAGCCTCTATCTTTTTAATCAGTCTTTCATGTGGCACTGTATCAAAAGCTTTGCTAAAGTCAAGGTACACAACATCACAATCCTTACCACTATCAACTGCCTCAACTATGCTAGAATAAAAAGATAACAAATTTGTTAAACATGAACGGCCATTTATAAAACCATGTTGCGACTCAATTATTAATTTATGTTTTTCAAGATGAAGACGAATTTTATTTGCTATTATAGATTCGAGTAACTTTCCCACAATAGACGTTAGGCTAATTGGTCGATAGTTAGACGCAAGTGATCTATCTCCTTTCTTAAAAACTGGTATCACATTAGCAACTTTCCAAAACTCTGGCACTCTGCCTGACTCTATTGATTTATTAAATATGATTGACAGTGGGTCACAAAGCTTCCCTTTGCATTCTTTAAGCACCCTGGCAAACACTTCATCCGGCCCTGGGGATTTGTTTGGTTTGAGTTTTTCTATTTGTTTAAGAACATCCTCCCTGGTAACTGCTAAACTCGTCAACCTGTCCTCGTTCCCACCCACATAGACTTGTTCGGCTGAAGGCATATTGTTAAGTTCCTCTTTAGTAAATACAGATACAAAATATTTATTAAAAATACTACTCATCTCTTCATCACTATCTGTTATTTGACCTGTCTCAGTTTTTAATGGGCCTATCCTTTCCCTAGTCTTAGTTCGATATAACTGAAAAAACCCTTTAGGATTTGTCTTTGCTTGCCCTGCTATACGAACTTCATAGTTTCTTTTTGCTTTCCTTATCTCTTTTTTAACATTTTTAACCAGTTGAACGAATTCCTGTTCTAAAGTGACCTCCCCATTTTTAATCCTTTTGTACCAAGCTCTCTTTTTACCTATAAGGTTCTTCAAATTCTTTGTTATCCACATTGGGTCATTAGTATTCGATCTATTCAATTTGTGTGGTATACTACGTTCCTGTGCTTTGTTTAGAATATTCTTAAATAAGTTATATATTGAATCCACATCGAAATCCCCATTTACATCACCTATCACTGGGTTCATGTCTCGCTCCAAGACCGGCCCACACCCCATACCCAAGACTTTCCAATCAATTTGACCCAAAAAATTTCTTAGGCTATTAAAATCAGCTTTTCGAAAGTCTGGCACTTTAACAGAATTTTCTCCTACAGGTCTATTCCATTCTATGCTAAATCTGATTTCTTTGTGATCACTGTTCCCTAGCTCACTCCCTATTTCGATGTCATTAATTTGTGTCTCCCTGGTAGTTAACACTAAATCTAAAATATTATTGTCCCTCTGGAGAGTCTGGAGAGACTATAGAGTTGCGCTCTGGTTGCCGAGGCTGGAGTGCCCTCTCCAATAATCCAATGAATATATACTCTCACGGTGATCTGAGCGTAGAGTAGCCAGGTGTAGGAAATTTTAAGAGAGTTTTGAAAAGGCGAGAGAGAGATGTTAGCTGCTGCTGTCTGTATACATATACCAGTGGAAGCTGTTACCACCCTGATATACCTGACAGGGGACCGGGGAGGGACGCGAGGACACTTAGGAGGTTAGCATTCTTCTATGACAGGTGTAGGCAATAAATGATAAAAGGATCCTGGTCTGGCACTCGAATAATCCTGAAACTACTTATGTTTACTTATTTATTTATACAAGAAGGTACATTGGGTTTGTGAGGGCACATAGCATCGTGTTTATATTCTTGTAAAGCCACTAGTATGCACAGCATTTTGGGCAGGTCCAATCTAACAGATTATATTATGTAGGTAAATTCAAGCAAAATTTATAATACGTTAAAAGGTAGATTGTACGAAAAAATTTGAGAATAGTAGGTATATTAAAGCACATCGATTGCTCTGATTGATAGCATTGACAGCATGATTGATAATTTGACAAAGATTAATAGGCATAATAAAGCATATTGGTAAAAATATAAGACGACAGCAATGATCACAATGGTAAAGTTGTTTGGCTTAGGTACATAAATATTGGGAGATTGGGCAGCACTAGACACAGTGCAAGTTTAAAGCACAAGGTAGGAAAATATGAAGATGAAATTAGGTACTTTTTTTTTTGTTTTTGAATGAAGCAAAAGTTGGACAGCTTTTCAATTCATTAAGTAGTGAGTTAAATAGACTAGGTCCCTTTATTTGCATCGAGTTTTTACACAGATTAAGTTTGACTCTGGGGACATCAAAGAGATATTTATCTCTGGTGTGGTGATTTATGGGTTCTATTACATTTGTCCAGGGAGAATTTTAGAGCAGGGTTTGCATTTAAGAACAAGGTTTTGTGAACGTAGATGGCACAAGAGAATGTGTGGAGTGAGTTTATGTCTAGCATGTCTAGGGATTTAAATAAGGGGGCTGAGTGTTGTCTGAAAGCAGAGTTTGTTATTGTTCTGATAGCAGATTTTTGCTGGGTGATAATACATATTCTGATACCATACAGAATAATGGGAGCCGTGCTGGACATTTGAGTACTGACATAACCTGTGCAAGGGGGACTAAAGGGGGAGGGATACCTGGCAATTAAGGCACTAGTTCATGAGGTAAATGAGAACAGCAAGCCCAGTAACACAACAGGTATCATTAATACACCATGGATGTTAATTACAAATGAATTTATTGAACTCTTTAGATGGCTAATTCCTAACTATGGTTCTCTAACAGAGCCAAATTGAATCGAGTGTAGTAATGTGATGAGAAGAAGAGAGCTGTACTTACTTTCCAGTGCCTTAAACTCGACTCAAATTACTTGATATCAATTCTCTCAACAGAACTGCAACTACACACAAGTTTGTACTCTGTCTCTCCTTCGTCTAAACTTGATCTTGTATACAGCTGTAAAGGCATGAGAGATCCTCTGCATCTTTTGATGTAGTCGTAGTAATCCTCACGGAGTAGCAAGAATGCTACATAACTGATAACTTCATGACCTGCCCCGTTGACAAGAGTTGACCTGGCCCTTGGTAGAGCACCTGAGTGAGGTGAGTTTTCATTGTGTACGAAAGGCTGATTGGCGACCCAGATGTTCCAGCTGTTACTGTTCTTCTCTTTTACTGTGTACTGCTCTTTTGTCACAGGCAGTCTCGGACTGAGGAATGACTAACTGGGTAGAAACCAGATTAAGGAAAAGGCTTTTTGAAAATAGGACAAGTGCGGACAGCCTCCGTAGCCACAGCGACCGAACGCTCATTTAAGGTAATACCAATATGGCTGGCAACCCAGCAAAACTAAACTGTCTTAAATCTGAAAGAGATAAGAAATAGCCAATATTGAATTTCGACTACTTGAGGATGCATGGGGTTAATGACTCCAGGACCATAAAGGCACTGTGGCAGTCAACCACAATGACAAAGGAACGTTAACATCAGGAAAGCGGTGCAAGTGCAAGCAAGATTGCATTAGTTCAGCAGTCAAGAGGCTAGTCTCAGTAGGCAGGCGGCATATATATATAAATATATATATATATATATATATATATATATATATATATATATATATATATATATATATATATATATATATATATATATATATTTTTTTAAACCTAGAAGGGGTACCACCTCTGGTGCAAGTGTAGGGACCCATAGCCTCGGAGAAGAAAATAAAGAGTACTCAGAGAAGACCTTGTGGATCCTCACTGAACACTTTGATATTTTCTTCTCCTACCACCCCTATTCTTTTGGTATGTGTGTATATTTAACTAACTTTATTTGAAAATGTCATTACACAAAAAAGTTACAATATTGATTACATGCAGGGTACAAGGCTGCTTGTCACAAGTTGAATAGCTCCTCAAGCTCCTCAGATGGCAGGCAGGAACCGTGGATGCAGTGAGCATTTCCTCTCTGGATTGCCACACTAAGGCGCTGAAAAAGAAAACTGGCAGCCCTAGGGTCTCTAGTTCTTTCGATTAGCTTAGACCCCAACTCGTTCAAAAAGCTAGCAGCACTTTTACCCCAGGCACCAAGTGTCCCTGAGGCAATGGGGACAAAATTGTAGTGGTGCTCAAGGCCTCTGTATTTAAGTGACTTGGCCGCTTCCCGGTGATTGGCAGCTCCTCCTGCTTGAGTAGCACTGAAGTCAACATAGGTATTAGCTAGAGTTGAAACGCAAGTGTAGTCCCACACCAACTGTCTACCATTCTTCCAAGGGTTCACCGTGATTCCGTCTGGGCGGTTTGTCTAAGGAAGAAGTTGATGGGAGTACTTTAAGGCCAGAGAAGAAGTTAATGAGTGGAACTTCAAGGCTGCATTAGTGGATGTTGTATCCTGTGGAAGAGCAAGCCCCATAGTGAGGAATTGGATCTCAAACTGTGTGAAGAGGAGCAGTAAAGTGAAGTTTCACATGCGTCTGTGGAATCAGTGGTGGAGTACCACTGGAATCCAAGGAAAACGTCATGGTGCAGCAACCTGGAAGAGCTGTAGAGGATTCTGATAGATAAACCTGGAAGAACCTGATGATGTCAGGGTAGTGGACTTCCAGATGTGAGAAGAAAGTTCTTATTGACTACTTGTAGGGAGTTGATAGAGTGTTTGGTTGTCATTCACGTGAAAGATGCAGTAAAAGGTGGTGATTGGTTATCATTTTTGTACCAAAGAATACTTGTACTGAATTTTATAGAGTTACAACTATAGGCTGGATTACCTGCAGAGATAAATATATTTCGGGGCTGATAGTGCCATAATTGTTTTACAAGGTTTAATCCACTAGGTGAGGTTAGTAGCATAAGTGGCAAGCCAGGAGTTGGGCTACCACTTGGTATAAGCAGCTGATAGAGTCCTGATGGTATTGGTTTGCAACCAGGTTATAATATCATCAGGTGTTGAAGTTTATATACTTATATATTGTATGCGAGTGCTTTATATATGTTCTGTGTTGTTATTAAAAGTTTGTAATGAACAGGTGTTTGCCCTTGTCCTAGCGAGGCTTCCCAGGAAGTAGAAGAGAGAGAGCAAGCACCACAGTTGTGGATAAGGTGGTACAGAGTTATAATTCAAACGAAAGGGGGATTGAAGAGGTCATACCAAATAAGGAGAGAGTGGGGAGTCACAGCGCTCTCTGATTATTCCACACATTTGATGGTGCTTCACAGCCTTCCCGGCTTGGTGCCTTCTTTGATAATTTTTTTTGAGATATATACAAGAGTTGTTACATTCTTGTACAGCCACTAGTACGCGTAGCGTTTCGGGCAGGTCCTTGGAATGCGATCCCTGCCGCGAAGAATCGTTTTTTCATCCAAGTACACATTTTACTGTTGCGTTAAACAGAGACTACAGTTAAGGATTTGCGTCCAGTAAATCCTCCCCGGCCAGGATACGAACCTATGACATAGCGCTCGCGGAACGCCAGGCGAGTGTCTTACCACTACACCACGGAGACTGTTTAATTATTTACTATAATGATCTTATTCGGAGGGGTCTCCTAGACTTTCCAAGGCAACAACGGTTTATAAATGTGAAGGTACGGTTCACTGAACCAATGAAGGACTGGACATTTCCTTACATTCTTGAGTAGTGGCCCAAGGTCACGCTTGATAACAAAACTGTCCCGGGACAAAGACTCCACAATAATGGAAGGAATACCCACTTCCCTTCCATTCGTCCACACAACTGCATGTGGACAACATGCTTCCTTGCCTACCAGAAACTTCCGAATTTTTGTTTCTATACTTCAAAAGTACAGACAAGTGTTGAGCCCTGTCCTCCATATAGTCAAGATATGCTCTGTGGGAAATCTGTGATATTACCTCTGCATCAGAATAACTGGCTGTTCATATTTTAATACCCCTGCTTTATCCTGTAGGAAGACTTACTACATAAAATTCACACTCGTCTATGGTACAACATGAGACCCATCAATTGAGCACGGCTGTGTGAACAAGTTCATTCGCTTCAAGAACTATTAGCGCGAAGAATTTACAATGGTCTATCGTTCTGGAGGAAATCTTACTTTAAATCTCATATTTAAAGTATCTTACTCTATCCAGGTAATTGCCCTAAGGAACACTGTTCTTTGTAGAGTAACAAGGCTACAAGCGATATCCGGGGACTATCTTTCCTTTATGACGTCCCCACGTGTAAATTTATTAAATTTAAGCAAAGTATCACAGAGTATTTCCACAGATGATGGGGTTTTTAAATCAAGATTTATTATGAATGAGGGTGACATTCATTACAAGTAAACTAGACAAAACGTTGAAGGTGTCTGGCCGAGTTTGTTGCTTGGTTTGCTTCATAAATAACTTGCAAGTAAGCTTGTGTATTTACACACCAACCAATTGATCCATCTACTACATGCATAAAGACAAGTCATTACTTAACTGGCAACTGGAGTGGAGTCGTTGGGCAATTTGAGGCACGTCTCGACAATATTTTCCGCGATGTAAACTTCTACCTTCAGCCTCAATACCGAGGCTGAGTGCTACTAACATGACTACTGGTGCCGATACTTTGTTGGTAATTAGACAGGAAGTGCGGCCAGGTTGATTCACGATTTCTCTTGCTTGTGTATACGAGATTAATATTGAGGAAGCCAAGGTGTTCTGTGAACGTAAGCTCATAGTAAGCCACCAACTACAACAACACATCGGAACGACATACGAAGTCTTCAGAGGTCGTAGATGCTGGTGGGAAACAAGAGGTCGAGTTGGAGCGTTCGTCCATCCATCTAGGAGGTTGACGGAAGACTGGCTGACGGCGCCTGGCAACGTCACGTGTGGCGGCTTGACCACTAGGTTGCCAATAGTTAATTTTATTCTTAATTATTCTATAATTACGCTTTTACTGGCGTTCTGACGTACAGTATTAATTATTTGTCTGGTAATGAAATTCTTTAAAATTCTATGCTAAAAGTATTACACATCGGATTATTTTTATGCATAATATTGTATTATGTTAGTTTACTGATAGCCTAATATACCTGCTTTTCCTTTTACAAACATTGACATAATTTGCCCGAGGAAGACCATCTCTAGTGATGTCGACGGAAAAAGAAATTTGTGGCTTGTTAAAATTCCCTCATTTTGAATGAAACAATTTGCAGCTGTATTTTAAACGGCATTAATTAATTGCAACACTCCTGGGTAGGTATAGCAATTTCTCCAACAACTGTACTCACTTGTATAGAGCACTAACAACTGTTAGACCTTAACATAAGGACAGTAGATGTGTTTAGAGAGATTTACATAAGGTAAGAGGAACATATGCACAATAAATACCTCCTAATATATATATGTTTAATAACAGGTATGGGGTCGCTTGAGCCTCCAAGAACAGGAAGGATAACGAGAGAGAGTAAGAACGGACCCGCTGGCGACGATGGCAGCCAGAAAATATTAAAGAATAAAAGTAGTGATAAGAAGAGAAACAAGATAGAAGACAAGGCCGCAATAAAGAGTAAACAGAGAAATGAGAACACGAGGAGGAAAGAGATAGGAGACGAACACAACAACAAGAGTCGTGATGGAGGTGACAAGAACGAAGAGAACAGACCAGAGATGACGACAAATGACAAGACAAAAACAAAACAACGAAGAGGAAGAGGCAAAAAGACGCTTACGAGAATGGGAAAGAATGACCTTAATAAAGACAGCGACAAGAACAATGGACAAACTGGGCCTGGCAGCAGGAGAACACGGAAACCACAAGGAAAAGAGAAGAACTCAAAAGGAAAAGACAACCGGAAAGGTGAAAGAAAGGGTAAAGGAAAGTTAAAGGAGACATGACACATACACAAAAAAAAACAAGAGCAAAAAACAAAAAAAAAACAACCAATAAATGTGGAGAGGTTAAAGTACAAAGAATGAGGAAAAAGGACAAAGAATCTGGGCCAAACCAGAACGAGAGAAAAAGAATAAAATACATGAATGAGGATCAGAACAGAGAGGTCAGGAGGAAATAAGAACCACAGAGAAAAGAACAACATAAACACATCTTGAGTAAAACCTCACCCTTTAATATGCTGAACCAAGGAGACGAAGGTAGAAGACAATATAAGAACAGAAAAGGAAAAGATGAAGAGAAAAGAAGGGTAAAGCATGAGAAGACAAACAAACGCGGGGAGGCAAGAGAATGAAAGCAAAAAAAAAGACCTGTAAAGGAATACCAAAGAAATAGGGAATACAAAAGTACAGTGACTACAAGGAAAATCGAGTAATGCAAATAGGCTCAAGAGTACGAAGGGCTAGTTCACAAGAACTGAGCCTCCAGACGATTAAGATAGACATAGCCACAAGACTGTAGCCTCCCGGGAAGACCTCCAGCACAAGTCAGAGACCAACAAGACGGTGAGCCTCCCCAGAAGACTACAGCAGGTACATCGACCAAACAAAGCTGGAGCAGGCGTCCCAGAATACGTAAAAAGCAGAGACAACAAGACTGGAGCCTCCAGCAAGAGTAAGAAGGACAGAGGGCACAAGACTGGAGCCTCCAGGAAGATCGGAAGAGCAACAAGACCTGGAGCCCCAGGAGAATAGAAGACGAAACCCAAGCACCTGGATATCAAGTAGAGGGAAGAAGAAATCCGCCAAAAAAGACTGGAGCCTCCATGAACAAGAAGGTGACAAGACCACAATAATTGGAGCAGTCCAGAGGTAAGAAGGACAGGCCACAAGACTGGGATAGCCTCCAGGAAAGTAAAAGCAGGCCACAATAGATGGGAGATTCCGGAGGACTAAGGGAGAAGACAAAACAAGCACTGTAGCCTCCGGGAGAGAAGAGGAATGACGGCCACAAGACTTGATCCTCCGAGATTAAACGACAGAAAAACAAGACTGGGAGATGCCATGGAGTAAAGAAGACAGATGACCTCACACTTGGCGAGCGTCCAGGAGCGCAGATAGGACAAGACTAACAAAAATGGAGCCAACAGGACATACCGAAGGACAGAGACAGAAACCTGGAGCCTACTCCAGGAAGATGATAGAGCAAGGCAAAAGACTGGGCCTGCCAGGAGAGTAAAGAAGGGGAAACACAGACTTGAGACTACAGAAAGAACGAATACAAGTACCACGATATACGGAGCCTCCAGGAACTAAAAAGGAGAAGATACACAAACGAGCCTCCATTGATGGTAAAAGGGGTGGAAAAAAAAACAAGGAGGACCAAAAAAAAACAAGACTGGAGCCTCCAGTAAATTCAGAATGAAAGATACCAACAATACTGTACCTCCATGGAGAGTAAGACGGAGAACGCTACATACCACAATACTGGAGGCCTCCTGAGAGTAGAAGAACAAAGGCGACAGACGGAGCATCCAGAAAGATAAAGAAGAGACCACAAGAATGGACCTCCATGGAGGTACGAAGGACAAATCGACAACTGGAAGCTACAGGAAAAGTAAGAAAGCATAGTCCACAAGACTTCAGTCTTCCGGAGAGTATAGATCCTTCCACCATACTGTGATCTCTCCAGGAGGAGTCAAGTAAGAGGCCAAAGATACTGGGTCCTCCAGTGAAGATAAGAAGAGGGCAGAGGCCACCAGACTGGAGCCTCCAGGAAGAGTAAGAAGGTACAGATTGGTCACAAGGACTGGAGGCCTCATCGGAAGAGCTACAGATTGACAGGGCACAAGACTGGAGCCTCATGGGATAGACTAAGAAGGCAGAGGCCGACAACGACTGGAGCCTCCAGGAAGGTAAAACAGGAGGCCACGATATGGAGCCACCAGAAGACTAAGAAGGACAGAGAGACCACAAACGGCGGACCTCCCAGCAGAGTAAGAAGGGACAGAGGCCACAAGACTGGAGGCTCCAGGAAAGATCTACGACAAGAGACCACAA
>WNGS01100591.1:0-19997 GCA_020271785.1 Procambarus virginalis
AGAATAGAGGAAACTTGACATTTTTGTGCAATCTTTAACTGCCCAGGTGTTCCTAATCGTCAACACCGGATTTCTGATCTAATTCCCAAATCTGCTAGCGTAATCTGTAAATTTTTTTCTGAGCTAGCTCCACTTCTAACCTCTTCATAGCTAGTTCTTGCTCTGCCTCTATCCTCTTCTGAGCTTGCTCTGCCTCTAGCCTCTTCTCTCTCTTCTGAGCTTCTCTGCCTTAGCCTCTTCTGAGCTTGCTCTACCTCTAGCCTCTTCTGAGCTTGCTCTGCCTCAAACTGCAACTTCTTTAGTTCCAATTCGGCCTGCCACTGCAACTAAGTCTCTACCTTTCCTGTAGTTACAACATTTGCACCACTGGTGAACGGGGACTGCTTTAATATTTCCTGTGGGAGAATTTGCTCATCTACCCAGTGTATCATTATTTCTCTTAGCAGTTCCGTCTTCACCATTCCATGTGCAATAATAGTCCATAGTGCTTGCCAACAGCCACTAGGAGACTTTTTGCCGCTGTCAAACCCTCAACACTAGGATTGTCGACAATTTGTTGTGCTACCAAATCCATTTTTAGTGTGCTAAGATACAGCAGACTCCAACACAAATTATGATTCTGCACCACCTTATCTTTTTAGGCTGAGAATTTGTTTTGAAAACTGATAAGGACAGTGCTTCGTTTACTTGACTGCCCTGTCAACTGGTAAATTTTTGCACTCGAGAACACACAAAAATTCTTAAAACACTTTTCATAAAGATTAATAAAATGTACATAAATAAGTAATAAAGTACATATTCATATTATACCAATATTAAAAATATTCTAAATTTCTACACAAGTTAAAGTGATAAATAAGCTACACAATTTTTATGTCAGGTTACACCTACAGGCTATCCACTTTTATTAGGCTTTCGATCAGGCTGCTCAATATGCGAGGTGCTCTCGGACAGGCTACACAGTTTTATCACGGGGTGTGTCTTACTGATGTTATCAGTAGTGATACGATTTTGTTGTCATAGAGAGTTATCAAGAATTTGGTGGTGGTGGTCCTTAAAATGTTGTCTAGGGAGTAGGGTGTAAGGAAAACAGCCTAGTACACAAGTCACAAATTTATACTACAAGTCACACAGGAATACATTTAAAAAGGCGTTTTCCTCACAACATTAGATCACTTCGTATTATAAACTCAAGTGGCTCTGACCACCCCACGGCTCACTGTCCCATACCTAGAACCTTGCACCCAGCCACCACAGCTGTCATCCAATGACACATATATTTTAGCCTCTAGGAAACCTGGACTCTTATAAAACCTCTCCAACTTCTGTAATGTTACTCTACCCAATCTTGCAACCCTGGTTATATACAAGGATAGGCTTATCTGACTGTACGGCTGGAGAAAACCCCTCAAATAGCAGGATCGGTCGGCAGCGATACACCCTTCCAGTCAAGATGGCGTCTCCCTCTCTTACATCATCGCCCCTTAATACTCTATTCCTTACATATGCAATCAAACTCATTAATGATTTTATTTATTATATTCCCATGCATACTTTTTGATAGAGTCCATTTTTCCCTTACATAGTTAGGCTTTTCCAGTTCACATTATTTCTGATCTCCAGCTGAGAAGGCACTACTTTACTGGGCGGAGTATTAATGGTGACTCGCGGCCTCTGTAATCTCAGCTGGGGATTTAGCCTAATAAACACTCTTCACCGAGTCCACAAACATTTTACAACCGAAACCAACCTCCACAGGAGGTAAGGTTCGTAACAGTAAGCAAACTAATTGTGTTACACTTACACAAATACTGCACTCTGCATGATGGGGTATTAGATACTCTCACGGACTTAAGACAACAGTACTAGCTACCCCAAGGTAGGCAGACAGTAAAATCAATAATAAAATCCTGTTATTTGCCGGAGATACGATGCCAGAGTGCGTCCATATCCTGGCCCTCCTCCACTTCCGAAGGAACGAGTTGTACATATTCGTCCCTTTGAGACAACAGGAGTAGATTTCACAGGAGCACTAACACTAACAGGCACTAAAGACAAGAAACCAGTAAAAGCCTATATCTGTCTTTTTACTTGTGCCACAACAAGGGCAGTCCATCTAGAAGTGACTCCCGATATGAGTGCCGAAGCATTCTTACAGGCTTTCCGCAGGTTTGCTTCACGTAGATCCTGTCCTAAGTTAATGATCTCAGACAATGGGTCCAACTTAGTGGCAGGAGAAGCATGTCTGAGGAAAATCTGGACACACCCAAAGGTACGCACAGCCCTAAATCAACGGCAGTGCCAATGGAAATTCATACCTCCCAGAGCACCATGGCACGGAGGCTTCTATGAACGCATGGTTGGTACGGTGAAACGTTCTCTACGGAAAACCCTACACCGCCAAAGGATTGACTTACAGGAGCTTCAAACCGTAGCCATAGAGATAGAAGCACGAGTTAATAACCGACCACTTACCTACCTCTCTGATGATGTTTTGCAGCGTGAACCATTAAGTCCAGCTCATTTGATGTATGGGAGACCTCTCAAAACACTTGTGTCCCTTACAGACGAGGAACCAGAGGATCCTTCATATGTCCAAGAGAGTGATTTGGTTCAACGTTTCAAACATCTATCAGGGGTGATAAGTTGGTGGAATGACGTATGGACTCGAGAATATCTTACAGCTCTGAGGGAGTATCATTACGGGGCAAACAACCCTATAACAGAATTAACTTGAACCCTGGTGACATAGTTCTGGTGGATAGTGATGGACCACGCTCAGAGTGGCCTATAGGTCAAATAGTCTCTGTTCATCCAGACAGCCAGGGCATCTTGAGAATAGTGAAAGTAAAATGCCAAGGCAACACTACTCTCAAAACTTTAGAGAAATTAGTTCCTTTAGAACTGGCAAGAAAGGAAGATGTTCAACGACTTCCAACACCCGATACACCAGTACGGGACATACGTCCCCAAAGGACTGCAGCACAACAATGTAAACTCAAATTAAAGCAGCACTATAATTCTGAAGGAGAAGAATAAAGTGATCGCAGTCCTTACCGGGACTTCGACCCGTGTTCTTCCCTCCCGGAATTATGTCGGAAATCCGACACATAATAACAGTATTTCCTTAGAGTATCCCCTTAAAATTAGAGAATGGATGACTCCGTGACGTCATCGATGACACCGTATATTTACATTATTAAACACTGTTTATATAGCAGTCTAATGTCTAAATTGGATAAAAAAGTATTCAATAAGACTGAATATAATTATTAACACCAAAATATAGCTTGACTCCCTTGTTATTGTAAATTTAAGTTCAGAAGTAGAACCACAACACAAGGGCGTCGGGCGCTGAGCGTCCCTCACTCAACATCAATAACAAACACGCTGTGGAGGGCTCCAGAAGCTAAAATACCTAGACACCCAAATTACGTGTCAACCACCAGCAACACAGCCTCTCAACAATCACAGCAACGACCGTATCCGTCTTACCAATTATTTATAATTCATATGTGCACAATGTAATTGTAAATAGGTAGATGGTTAAGTTGTAGGAAGAACCCAAACAAGACGTACGTGTACACCATTTAAGGCCCTCATATTACATATCATACCTGTAAATATATGTTTAGGGAACTTTTATTAATCCCTTACATCCCAAACAGGTAATTGTGATTGGAATAGCAAGAAGCTGAGCAGACAGTTGAGCCTTACACATAATTTACCTAGCTGTATGCCAAGCCTTGTAGACTTCCCACAGCCGCCATTACGTGGCACTCAGAGGCACATGGCCACACCCATTTTGATGCTACAATTACACAGCCTTAACAGGCCCTTTCCACAGGAACAGCTAAGCCCCTTTTGTTCTATACTGTGAAAGTAGTATTCATGATTAATAATTATTGAAATAATAGTAGATTAGACCACCATATGTGGTACGATATAATTATATACATAGGTAAACAATTTGTAGCTTAAGAAGGAGCCATCTTAAAGTGGTTTAAGCTACAAATTGTCCCCCCAATTATGTGAGATAATCTAAGGCAGTTTTAACAAGTACATACAGTTCACTCAATTAATTTCTTACTTACTAAGAATATAAATAAGATACTTTATTTGATTGAAGTCAATTTAAAAAAAGAGAATAGCTGCCTGGAGTTTATTCCCCACAACTGTATATAATTTACATGAAAAGCTTTTAGACACATAATATTAAATTGGCATTTACGCTATATGAATCCTGATGTGCTTCAATAGACTTGCTTTTGTTGAAAAGTCTTTTGACACTCTGAACAGTGATATGGTTTCTCTCCTGTATGAATCCTCATGTGTCTCATTAGATTTGATTTATCTGAAAAGTCTTTTTGACACACTGAACAGTGATATGGTTTCTCTCCTGTATGAATCCTCATGTGTCTTATTAGATTTGATTATCTGAAAAGTCTTTTTGACACACTGAACAGTGATATGGTTTCTCTCTGTATGAATCCTCATGTGTGTTATTAGAGTTGATTTTTGTGAAAAGTCTTTTTGACACACTGAACAGTGATATGGTTTCTCTCCTGTATGAATCCTCATGTGTCTTATTAGACTGATTTATTTGAAAAGTCTTTTTGACACACTGAACAGTGATATGGTTTCTCTCCTGTATGAATCCTCATGTGTCTTATTAGATTTGATTTATGTGAAAAGTCTTTTTGACACTCTGAACAGTGATATGGTTCTCTCCTGTATGAATCCACATGTGTGATATTAGATTTGATTTTGTGAAAAGTCTTTTTGACACACTGAACAGTGATATGGTTTCTCTCCTGTATGAATCCTCATGTGTCTTTTTGAGTTGATTTTTCTGAAAAGTCTTTTTGACACACTGAACAGTGATATGGTTTCTCTCCTGTATGAATCCTAATGTGTTTATTAGATTTGATTTGTGTGAAAAGTCTTTTTGACACACTGAACAGTGATATGGTTTCTCTCCTGTATGAATCCTCATGTGTGTTATTAGATTGATTTCTGTGAAAAGTCTTTTTGACACACTGAACAGTGATATGGTTCTCTCCTGTATGAATCCTAATGTGTGATATTAGATCTGATTTATTTGAAAAGTCTTTTTGACACTCTGAACAGTGATATGGTTTCTTCCTGTATGAATCCTCATGTGTTTTATTAGATTTGATTTTTGTGAAAAGTCTTTTTGACACTCTGAACAGTGATATGGTTTCTCTCCTGTATGAATCCTCATGTGTGATATTATATTTGATTTATGTGAAAAGTCTTTTTGACACACTGAACAGTGATATGGTTCTCTCCTGTATGAATCCTCATGTGTCTTATTATATTTGATTTTGTGAAAAGTCTTTTTGACACACTGAACAGTGATATGGTTTCTCTCCTGTATGAATCCTCATGTGTGTTATTAGTTTGATTTTTGTGAAAAGTCTTTTTGACACACTGAACAGTGATTGGTTTCTCTCCTGTATGAATCCTCATGTGTGTTATATTTGATTTTTGTGAAAAGACTTTTTGACACACTGAACAGTGATATGGTTCCTCTCCTGTATGAATCCTCATATGCATTATTAACACTTTGGCGTGCCCCCCGCGCCACCCTTCAACTGTGCGATTTGGGTCCCAGGGTTTCATAGGAGCGCGCGTTAATTCTGAAAAGTGTATACTCTCTTCAACTTTGTCACCTTAATTCTCATCCTACAATATTAATTTGGTATCATTGTGTTTGCAATAGAATTCTCTACAGCACTAAATGCACATAAACTCCAAAAGCCCGGCTAATTACCCGCAGAAAACAGAGAAAGTGCGAACGAATTACCCAGGAGCGCGCAAAAGCGATAAAATGTGTTCACTATTTTCACTCTGGTCACCTCAATTTTCGTCCTAGGTCTTTCATTTTGATATCAATGGGTTCGCAATAGAATTCTCTAGAGGAGCATTAGCATATAAAATAAAAAAACCTGGTCACGCTCCAACAGCCGACAAGTTGAAGACGGGCCACGTTAACCGCGAGTGAGCGCCCAGACGCCTTCCAGCTAAACTCCCAATTCCTGCCCACAAATGTTTAGTACTATTGTGTGTTGAACATGACATAGGCGTGTAGGGAAGACATAGGCGCACATTTTAAAACCAGTCCCAAAAAAAATTGGATAAAAACCTGATTTTGGCGATTATTTAAAGTGGATGACGCAATGCTGCGTCATGACCGGCAGCACCGCCAGTAAACGGATGACGCAATGCTGCGTCATGCCCAAGTGAAAGTGTTAACAATGGTTCACATTTAAAGTCTTTTAGACATACTCTACAGAGATATGGTTCTTCTCCTGAATGGGCACTCATATTTAAATTTTGATATTATTAAAGTAATTTAGACAACGAACATTTAATATTGATTTTCCTCTCTATAAATGTTTTTGTATGCTATTATGCAAGATGTTTTCATAATATAATTTTGAACATTCAAAACTGATGATGTTTTACTTTTGAATAAATATTTGTACACTTTACAAAGATTAACAATATGCAAATTCTATCATGTTTCATATGTTTTACTGTACTTGATTTACATGAAAAGCATTTACATAAGTCGTCTTTTTGACAATCTGAACAGCGATATAGTTTCTCTCCTGTATGAATCCTCAAGTGTCTTATTAGACTTCCTTTTGTTGAAATACTTTTTCAAATCTTTTTTTTTTTAGAAGTAAATATATGTATTTACCTTTAGGCTAAAGTCATGTGATCCAAAATCCCTAAGTATTGTCTAATGAATTATCCTACATTTCATTAGTTAAGTCTTATAGACAATTATTATTGTTATTTTTCTCCTAAATACATTTTTGTATTATTTATAAATTTAGAGAAAAATCTTACTTACATATTTGTGACGACTTAAAATGGATGAGCTTTTGTTCACTATTAAAAGAAATGTTCTTAAAAGATGCATAAAACACTTGGACTGTCAGATGCATAAATAATACAAGTTACTACAAGGCAATCAGTATAAAGCACCCAGTTCAGTATAGAGTACCATCAACAGATGGTACTCAGTGTCAAATAAGCAATTGGAATAAACTAATTTCTATTTTGTAGTTATATAAAATAATTTAATTGCATGTCAAAGACACAAGAGAATGGACAAATTGTACAATATGTAAACCACCTGTATTATTCATAAATAGTAAGATAATACTGTGCTTATTATATTAGAAAATATGCTAGACATAAAATATACTCTATAATATTTCCCTGTGAATTGGCAAGTGCAAAAGCAAACATCCAAATGTACTTTTCCATATGTGTTCACCAGCAAGAAAGTTACTGTGTGTACAACTTTATAAACAAGCAAAACAAACCCTGTGGCAAGTTTTTTTTTAAAGATTTAACTAAATGTCTAAAAAATATACAGTACAGTATTATATTTAAATTATAATATAAATACCTAATACCTTTAAAATACCTAATAAAGCACAAACAAATAAAAAATGGAGAGGGTGGTAGGATAAAAGAACAGGAACAATGTTAGAGGGGGCCTAAAAATTCCATCTAATGCGTTATGTGCGCTTTCCTCCGAGGCTAAGGGTCCTCTTCTTTCCTTGGTACTCCCTTATGTTATATATGAATATATTATATCTTATTAAAAATAAAGCTTCAGCACTGAACGATGTTTCATTATACATATAGGAACAGCAGTGAAAGATGTCTTATTAAAAATACAGCCACAGTACTGAGATGTCTCATTATAAACAAAACTACAGAACTGAGAAATGCCTTATTATAACAATAATCATAGAATTTGGGATGTCTTATTACAAGTATAACCACAGAACTGAAAAATGTCTTATTATAAATACCCACAGAACTGAAAAATGTCTTATTATAAATACCCACAGAACTGAGGGATGTCTATTATAAATACCCACAAAACTGAAAAATGTCTTATTTAAATACCCACAGAACTGATGGATGTATTATAAATACCCATAAAACTGAGGGATGTCTTATTATAAATACCCACAGAACTGAAAAATGTAAATACCACAGAACTGAGGGATGTCTATATAAATACCCACAGAACTGAAAAATGTCTTATTATAAATACCCACACAACTGAGGGATGTCTTATAAATATAGCCGCAGCACAAGTTTCAGGTACAATCGGCCCCTCATGTGGTTTGTTATTTGTGTATGTGAGTTTAACAAGAAATTACTGATCCAATGTACCGTGCGCATGCTCATAATATTTTTAAATCCCCCTATACCTTCATGTAAATATGGAAATAAATACAACAAATCTGAGCATTAAGCATGTGTGGTCTGGTCAACATACTTTAGCCACGTTATTGTGACTCATCGCCTGAGCATTAAGAACACTGATATATTATCTTACTTGGAGAGCCTTTTGAGCTAAGAGTAAATTACCTAAGAAAAACTTCAGAATTACTATGCAGTTTAAAGATAATTTTTGTTAAAATGCTCTCTCAACATTTACAATAATACACATAGAAAAAAAAGTGTGTAATGTTTTAAATTGGAAAATACATATTAAACTTGTTTACATTGGGACCTGAGAATAAAACTTCCCAGGAAAAATAATTTAAAAATAAAAATATTTTTTTGCCAAACAAAAATATTAAAAACATAAATAGTACATACACATAAATTAATAAATACTGAGACTTCAAAATTAATGATACACCAAATCTGTACAGTATTTAAATTCACATTTCCTTTGTTACCATAGTGCATGAGATGTTGATAATGCCTGCACAGTGCTTCAGAAGTGTTACCATGGTGCCATAGTGCAGGAGATGTTGATAATAGTGTGTGTTCACTTGAACGAACTATATGGGGAGGGGCCGAGTTGTTCACCACAGAATTTGTTCTACTCTTCAGCCCCAGGCTGTCTCATCCCTCCATCTGAAGAAAAACAAATCCTACATCTAATATAAACAAAAAAATCACAAAACATCTATTTGTTATATATTTATTATTTTGAACATGATGACATGATAGAATGATCACTATTGAACAATTCCATCTCAAAATCATAACTATGTTGTAATTATTGGACACTGCAAAAATGATGTAATAGACTGGATTTCCATTAACAAACTGTATCAGTCTAAAAATCTATTCATAATGAATTCTTCATTTTCATTATGGCATTTAATAGAACAATCACCTACAAAAAATTTGGTATAAAAATGTTACATATATGAGCATTATTAATCCTTAACCACCATGCTGCGCAGCTTTAACCCCTAACCCTTAAAGTGCTCATCACTTCATATGAAGTGCTAGGCGTTTTACCAGTCGACTGCTCTTCACTTCATATGAAGTGTTGGAGCACTACGCAAGATTTAAACGGCCTGCGGATACACGGGGTTCACCACACCTTCATCAGGGCTCTTGTAAACAGACGCCATTTTTTAAAAAAATCCTGGGCCAAACTCCCGGGTGTTAGGGGCCTCAGTATCGCGTAAGCTACCAAGCCTGACGCACGCAGCATGAGCTCACAGCACTGCTGTTCAGCTTGTGACCACAGCATCGCCTAAAAATGCAATAATATATTTGTTCATGCTATTATGTAGCGATGATATTATTACAGAAGACCCCTGACTGTGATAAAAGTGACCAGGGTTCTGATAATAGCAGGATTGTGATGATATTTAGCGCTGTGCGCCATGGAGGGAGGAGTAATGCTGTGGGAGGGAGGGTGGTGGTGATGTTTTCTGACTGTGTGTGGCCACCTTTTATTGACTGCACTCAGCATACCAGCTTAGTGGTTAGCTATAGTGAACACAAATGTAGATACTTATATATAACGTGTGTATAGAGGGTATAAACAGCAAGAGAAGGTTTGGAGCCGCCATTTTGGCGAGGGCGGTGGCGTCGTCTGCACGACGCCACCGTGCAGACGACGGTGTTGTTTACTGGTTACCACGATGGTCTATGGGCACCATACCAGTATATTTGTACAAGTATGGTGAATAAAACAGGTAGATATTTATTTATAATGTGTGTATATAGCGTAATAACACCACACAGTATTGTTGGAGGAGAAATATTAGTGTCTGGCCTTGAGGGAGGCAGCCATCAGCTGACTGTGTTAGGTCCTATGTCTTTGTGACTTTACTCACCATACAAGCTTAGATGTACAGTTATGGTGAACAAAACATGTAGGTACTTATATATACTGTCTGTATATAGTGAATTATAGCAAAAACAGTATTGTGGGAGGAGAATGTGGGCGAGTCAGATGACTGGAGGGAGGGCGGGAGTGGCTGGCTGGTACACGGCGGTCACTCCTCGTTACTTTTTGACTCATAATAGCTACTTAGTGGTTCGTTATAGTGAACAAAACATGCAGATACTTATATATAACCTGTGCTTATAGTGTAATAACCGACAAAGTACTTGTTCACTGATTGATGAACATAACTGAATCAACAATATGCACACCATATTTTTGAGTACAGCAATGATTCACTCATTTTATTATATAAATATATCAAACTACACACTATTGAATAATATTACAGCAAAAAAACTATGAAACATCAATCAGAGACATTGAAATAATTAGGTAATTATCTCTTTGTGGCAACTCTGGCCTGACAGCTGGCGAGCAACAGACCGCCTGGGACGCATGCTGAGTCAGCGCCTATAATTTGCCAGACTTCCCCGCCCTATAGCGGGCAATATATGGCACTTACGATTTTTTTATTATTTTTCCCGTGATCAGTGAACACAAATTAACAGGTTAGGAAGAAAAAATAATTTTTTTTTTTCAAAATGACATGCGCCTGTGTGGATAGCAGGATATTAGACCCCGAGCATGTTAAGGGCTAAACTGAGCACCGCACCTGCAGGACCTCGTCTGGTTTGCGCAATGCGCCTCCGGCTGTTTGTATTTTTCACGTTCCATTCAAAACTCCCGCGGTTACATGGGGTTCACATCAGCTTCCTCAGGGCTCTTGTAAACAGACGTCATCTTTTAAAAAAATCGTGGGCCACATTCCCAGGAGTGAGAGCCTCGGTACTAAGTGAGCAACCAAGGCTGGCGCTCGCAGCATGAGCTTACAGCATTGCTGTTCAGCTTGTGACCAAAGCATCGCCTAATAATGTCAATTATATATATATACAGTATCCACTCAATTTAACGGCCTCTTTTATACCGATCTGCCGGTAATAACGACCGGCAGATCTCGTCTTAACAACCACAATTTCCCATCCTCATCACTTTGTAATTTTCTGGCATTCCTTAGTACTTCTTCCATCTATTTGGCACCATTTAGGGTGATCCTCAAAGGTCAATCTTTCCCTTTTACGTATCTACCTATTCTCCTATAGTCGCACACATTCTCTATGGTTGTAAGACCTTCTACGAGGCCAACAATTTTATCTACTACTTTCGCTTCTTCTACAGCTCTTTCTGACCTAGATGTTATCTCCCTTTCTTTGCAACCAAAAATTATCAGGGATTTGCTCCGATCAACTGTGTTTTGCACCAACTTCGGGTTAGATGCCAATTCCTTTCTCACTTCCAGCCTAATGTTTGTTTTATCTTGGTTGCTGCAGTGCTTGACTTCCTTTACTGCTTCTTCAATTTTTTCCTTCTCCTTGGCCACTTGTGCATAGGCGAGTTGCATATCTTTCTTGCACTGTTCTATTCCCTGTGTAACTTCCTCCATCTGTGCTCACAAAAGCTGTTTCTCCTGTTGAATTTCCTTACCTAACCTATTGTAGTCATTTATGTTTAAATTTACTTTAACTTCTTCCAAAGCTACCTGGTTGATACCTGGTTGATGGGGTTCTGGGAGTTCTTCTACTCCCCAAGCCCGGCCCGAGGCCAGACTTGACTTGTGAGAGTTTGGTCCACCAGGCTGTTGCTTGGAGCGGCCCGCAGGCCTACATACCCACCACAGCCCGGTTGGTCCGGCACTCCTTGAAGGAAACAATCTAGTTTCCTCTTGAAGATGTCCACGGTTGTTCCTGTAATATTTCCGATGCTTGCTGGTAGGACGTTGAACAACCGTGGACCTCTGATGTTCATGCAGTGTTCTCTGATTGTGCCCATGGCACCTCTGCTCTTCTCTGGTTCCATTCTGCATTTTCTTCCATGTTGTTCACTCCAGTACGTTGTTATTTTACTGTGCAGATTTGAGACCTGTCCCTCCAGTATTTTCCATGTGTATATTATTTGATATCTCTCTCTTGTCTCCTTTCTAGTGAGTACATTTGGAGAGCTTTGAGAAGATACCAATAATTTAGGTGCTTTATCTCGTCTATGCGTGCCGTATATATTCTCTGTATTCCCTCAATTTCAGCAATCTCTCCTGCTCTGAAGGGGGAAACTGAGTACCGAGCAGTACTCAAGACGGGACAACACAAGTGATTTGAAGAGTACAACCATTGTGATGGGATCTCTGGACTTGAAGGTTCTCATAATCCATCCTATCATTTTTCTGGCTGACGCAATACTTGCTTGGTTACGCTCCCTAAACGTTATGTCGTCGGACATCATTATTCCCAAATCCCTGACATGCTGTTTTCCTACTATGGGCAGATTCGATTGTATTTTGTACCCTGTATTATGTTTAAGATCCTCATTTTTGCCATATCTGAGTACCTGGAATTTATCACCGTTAAACATCATGTTATTTTCTGCTGCCCAATCGAAAACTTTGTTAATATCTGTTTGTAGTTTATCAATGTCCTCAGCAGAGGTAATTTTCATGCTGATTTTTGTATCATCTGCAGAGGATGACACGAAGCTGTGACTTGTGTTTTTGTCTATGTCGGATATGAGAATAAGGAACAGCAGTGGTGCAAGGACTGTACCTTGAGGTACAGAACTTTTAACTGCACTCGGACTCGATTTTACTTGATTGACTGTTACTCTTTGTGCTCTGTTCGACAGGAAATTGAGTATCCAGCGTCCTATTTTACCAGTTATACCCATTGACCTCATTTTGTGTGCAATCACTCCATGGTCACATTTGTTGAATGCCTTTGCAAAATATGTGTATATGACATCTGCATTATGTTTTTCCTCTAATGCCTCCGTGATTTTGTCATAGTGGTCAAGTAGCTGTGAGAGGCATGATCTTCCTGCTCTAAATCCATGTTGGCCTGGATTGTGGAGGTCATTGGTTTCCATGAATCTAGTGACTTGACTCCTGATCACTCTCTCAAATACTTTTATTATGTGGGACGTTAGTGCAACTGGTCTATAATTCTTTGCCAATGCTTTGCTACCACCCTTGCGTAGAGGGGCAATGTCTGCTGCTTTAAGCGCATCTGGTATCTCCCCTGTATCCAAGCTCTCCCTCCACACTATACTGAGTGCCTGTGCTACTGGCACTTTGCATTTCTTTATAAATATTGAATTCCATGAGTCTGGACCCGGGGCTGAGTGCATGGGCATATTGTCAATTTCTCTTTCAAAATCTGCCACGCTCGTGCTGATATCAGTTATATTTACAGGTGTTTGAGTATCATTCATAAAGAAATTGTCCGAATCTTCCACTTTCATGCTGAGTATCAGAGTGCTAAACATGTCCTCATACTGCTTTTTTAGGATTTCACCAATTTCTTTGTCATCCTCAGTGTATGAACCTTCGCTAATACGAATAGGTCCAATACTGGCAGTAGTTTTCGCTTTTGATTTAGCATATGTGAAGAAATATTTTGGGTTTTTCTTTATTTCTTGAACTGCTTTCTGTTCTAGTTGCCTTTCTTCAGTCTGATAGGAATGCTTCAGTCTCTGTTCGGTTTCTTCAATCTCCCTGTTTAAATTATTTCTTCTTTGTATGGAGAGTCGTGTCTGCTTAAGCATTTCCGTTAATTTTTTCCTCCTTTTGTAATGTCGTCTGCGTTCTCTTTCTACATTGGACCTCTTTTTGGCTTTCCTCAAAGGAACATGTTTCAGACAGACTTCATATGCTTCAGAAGTCAGTTTTTCTATTCCTTGCGTAGGATTTTTATTTCTTAGGACATTTTCCCATTGAATGTTTGTAAGTTCCCTGTTTATTTTCTCCCAGTCTATCCTTTTATTATTAAAATTGAATTTATTGAATAGCCCTTCTCGCTTGTTGATTCTCTTGGGCCTACTACCATTATTAATGTTAGTTTGCACTTCAATGAGCTTGTGGTCTGAGTACATAGTGTCTGAGACAGTAATGTCTCTGATTAGCTCCTCATTGTTCGTGAATATCAGGTCCAGCATGTTTTCGTTCCTAGTTGGTTCTGTAATCTGCTGACTGAGCGAGAATTTGTCACAGAATCTCAGCAGTTCTCTGACCTGTGGTTGGTTATTTCCAGGTTGACTTCCTGCTATAATGTTATTGTTTACTATTCTCCATTTTAAACTGGGTAGATTGAAGTCTCCAAGGAAGATGATGTCTGGTACCGGGTTTGCTAGGTTATCAAGGATATTCCCTATTTTGTGGATCTGTTCAGTAAATTCCTCAACTGTTGCATCTGGAGGTTTGTATATTAAAATAATAAGTCAAATGAATAACTAAATGCCACAGTAAATACTGAGCTAAATAAAGTCCATCTTTGGCTAACTGCCAACAAACTCACCCTTAACATTGACAAAACTTTCTATATTCTGTTTGGCAATAAATCCTCTAATCAAATAAATCTCAAAATAAACAATACCCAAATTTGTAACAAATTAGATGGCAAATTCCTTGGTGTTCTCATTGACCACAAGCTGAATTTCCAGGGACACATTCTAAATATATCAAAAAAAGTTTCAAAAACTGTAGGCATTCTTTCTAAGATCAGATATTATGTACCCCGCCATGCCTTGGTAACTATCTGTTACTCCCTCATCTATCCATATCTCAATTATGGTATTTGTGCTTGGGGTTCTACTACCCAAAATCATTTACGTCCTCTACTTACTCAACACAAAGCTGCTATTAGGACAATATCCAACTCTGGCCCCAGACATCACTCGGTACCCCTACTCAAATCTCTGAATATGTTAGATATTAAGTCACTGCACATTCTCTCATGTGTATTATACATATATAAAACGCTGAACTGTAATGCCAATCCTGACCTCAAAAGCTTCATTGAAGGTTGTAACAGAACCCATGAGCACCACACCAGAAATACAGTTTTGATATTCCTAGAGTATGACTTTTAATCAAACTAGAAATGCTCTACAAATCAAGGGTCTCAGAATGTGGAATGACCTTCCCAACCATGTTAAAGAATGTACCTCTCTCAACCAGTTTAAGATAAAAACGAAGCACTACCTAATAAATTCCCTGTAATCTACCCTACCCCTCTATTGTCAACCCATGTCTTTTTTTTTTTTTACAACGCTGTTTGTCGACCTAATTGTATTTGTGCTGCTTTTTCAGCCATGTTCCCCCCTTTTTTTATCCCTATTTTTATTTGTTCTCTACACATTTTATTCTTTATACTCAATTAGTATTAAGCTTTAGTCATTTAAGTTTTTCCTGCCCGAAACGCTTTGCGTAATAGTGACTTTAGGCATTGTATGTACTAGCCCTATCTATAAATCAAACATTCTTTGTAAAATCCCTTGTATGTATGTACCTTACCTAAATAAACATTTTATTTTATTATTTTTTTTTAAGTAGATTCATATTTTCTACCTTGATTCCAAGTACCTCTACCACCTCATTGCACGAGTTCAGGAGTTCTGTGCATGCCAGCTCCTCTTTAATATACAGACCTACTCCTCCATTTGACCTAGTTACTCTGTCACATCTATATAGATTATAATTCGGGATCCAGATTTCACTATCCATGTGGTCTTTTGTGTGGGTTTCTGTAAATGCACCAAATATTGAGTTCGATTCTATTAGGAGGCCATTTATGAACTTAACTTTATTTCTTGATTTTGGTTTCAAGCCTTGTATGTTTGCAAATATGAATGATTTCCCACATTGTGTGTCACATCTGGTGGGCTTTGGTAGTTCTCCCCCACTCTACCCAGGTCCAGGGTGTGTTGTTTTGGAAGTGATTCGTCCAGTTTTGGTAGTGGGACGGGTGTTGTGTGGTGTAGTACCTGTGTGCGTGTTGATAATTTGTATTCCAGTCTTGTGGGTATCTCCCTTCCCCTCTGTAATCCTGTAGTGGTTCCATCTGACTGTACCTCTCCCTTATATTTTCTACTGTGTTTCTGCCTTCCTCTAAAAATTTCCAGTAGTGTCAAATTGATCTTCCCGTCTATAACGCTGTGTACCTCTCACGTGGAATTCCGGACACTGAAGATTGTAGCATTTTTTGTCCCTAATTGAAAATTGACATAATTTAGGGTGAAAGTATCTACACCCTGTTTCAAAACGGCATGTACCCCTCGCCAACATGTTTCTGCATTTTCGAGGATGCAGAAAATTGCATTTTGCTCCTAATTTTCCATATTTGCATATTCCTTTAGCGTAGAATTTGCAAATATGTTCAGGTTTTGCGTTTTTCAAGGTATTTATACTTGCGTCTGTCCTGTCTACCTCTTTACTGGAGCCATCTCTGTCTTTCGTCCCAATTCCTTCATTTATGCCCTCTGTCTCACTGTTGCTCTCATTGTTTATATTACCTGGCTCTGCAATATTGCTGTTATTTTGTACCACAATATCCTCTTCCTCCACACTACTGCTGCGGTTCTCTAAACTATCTGTTCCTGAGTTTTGGTCGTTATCCAATGTTGTCTTTTCCCAATCCGCATATATCACTGGTAGCTTTTCTGTGAATGAAAATTGCTGTGACTCTGGAATGTTTTTCATCAGTTTAGTATGTTCTCCAGCATTAATCTGTCATCTTTGCAAAACCCAGTAAATTCCTTGCCTTTTGTGCATCCTGGAGATAATTCTGCACAGCCCAGGTGAAATCTTTTGTTACAGATGCAACACTTAACGCCTACATTACGTCTTCCCAATACTCCCGAACACTCGCCACACCTCTCCATTGTCTGATGTATTGTATTGTATTGTGCTTCACAGTATTGATCACTTGTTGATATCAGTCCTGTTAACTTTTATAAAATTATATGTATATATTTATATATTTAATATTTGATATTATATGTATACTGTATATTGTGATATTATGTATGTTATTTGTTCAAACTTTATGGCAGGTACTTAGCGTAGGGTAGCAAAGATGGTCCCCGGTGGGGTGTGGTACAGTTGACCTCTTGTTGTCCCAGGTTGATGTCACCAGTTTCCAGTTACTCGATTTATAACACTGATTTATTCTTTGCTTGTATTCTTACAAGGAATTCTCTGCCTAATTTCCGGCTTGCAATGGTACTCACTCACTTTATTTCTAATTCCTAGATCCACATTCCATATAAACTATATATTTCCGTATTTTATCACTGTGGGACTGCCCTGGAGGCCTGTGGCTTATGTAAACAGCTATTCCATGGCTTTGCAATTTGTTTCCAATTGATTCTTAACCTTGCACGAGTCTTTCACTAAACCCTCAAGACATAAAACTTTCCTATTCAAATGGTCATTACTTTTAGGAGATAGACGATTCAGGGTCCTGCAAGTACTTCTTGCCAGGCTTTGTCAACGTGTTTTAAGGCACTACAAATGGTAAAATGGTGTTTCCAGAACCCTTTGAGGGTGAGGTTTGTGGCTTCAGGCACTTCCACAACGATTTCCGGAAAATTGCCCTTTCATAAAGTTTCTTTAAAATTCGCTATGATTTTCTGATCCATAGACTAAATTAGAGGAGTGGTGTTAGGAGGCAAGAACTTTAACTGAGGAATTCTGTCGGTATCATGAGGGCCAACAAATCATCTTCCAAGCGTGGAGGATTGGCAGGAGCATTGTCGAGGATAAGCACGGCTTTGAGTGGCATATGTTTCTCCTGCAGTTATTTTTCTATGGCAGGGCATAGCACTTCAATCACCTACCCCCCCACTTCCCACTCCGTAAAAAATATGCTTAGTCACCCATTCGGCTTTTTTATTAGCCCTTCCTACATCACACACAAATGGGTTTTCCTGCACCATCTTTCATACTGTTTGCAAAACCCTTCAGATTTCAGAATGATCATACATAAGGCAAGGGTGTTAATTTTCAATCGCCACTCGCATTTGACAACACTAGCACAAACGTAAACCATATCTTCCATAGGCTATTGTGTCCACGGTGTGCCAAGGATTTTTCCTGCCTTGGTGAATGTAATGTCCTCATTAGGGCATTCTTTTCCAAAACTAGTCCTGTTTCGTCACATTTAAACACTTGTTGCGGTAGATATCCCTCAGCCTCTACAAAACTCTTTATAAGATTCTGCTTCAATAAATCGACCAGCGCGCCTGGTTTTGCTCTGAGACTGCGCTGCCTCCCCTGTACTGTGGTGTTAAAACTATGGAGACTACCCATCTTGTGGGATCTACTCTTCTAAATTTTTCACAACCAGCCCCTCTTTTTTTTTTTTTCTCTTTTTTTTTCTTTTTTTTTTTTTTTTTTTCACCTATGCCCTTAAACTCTTTCAGTATCTAAAGCATACACTAGCTTGCACAGGCAGGTTTTCTATAGAGCGTCTTATGCTGCAATACCCCAGCCCTTTCTCACATATGATGGCGGGGATGGGGCGGCCTCTGAAACACTGTCACCCCTTAATTCCTTGTCATGTTTCCAAATTAATAACAACTTTTGCACTTCTTCAAGTATTTGTGTCTTTGTTTCGTATGTTATTACTCCTTTTGCCACTTTAGAGTTCATAATCTCATTTTCTAAGATCATAGTGCCCCATATTGTATTGATTGTGCTTTTGTTGTACTGCCTAGCTAGTTCAATAACATGTGTACCGTTCTCATGCTTCGAATGATCTCGTAATTTCCTCTATTGTCATCCTCACATGCGGCCTGTCTGGCCTTGATCCTTACCACTGCTTTCTGGGCCATGGTGAGATATATAACAACAAATATGTATAGTCAAAGCACCAATAATCCACTAAAACACTAAAATCGGATGAATTGAATGATGCGGGATAGCTAACTGGCGCGAGCACAATTAAACTGAAGGGCACATAGGGGAACGGCAGAGCTCGTGAGCTCTCATCGCCAAACCACACGCCTATGCGTCGCCTGAAAATAGTATAACAACACTCGCGCTATCCGAGGTAACCCTCGCCCCTTCTGAGCCATATTTTCCGAGCCCGAAATTCCCATGCCTCGTACTTTTTTCCCCCCCCGAACAAACTCGCATACAGGAGACAATCGTCGCTTCTTTTTTTTTTTTTTTTCTATGACTGGTACCACTGTATTTTATGTTGGTTTTTATTTTTTTTATCCATATATGATTGCATATTTGCGTCCATTTAACAATATGTATACAGTAATGACATTCCCCATAATGTTTCATGTCGAACTGTGATACAGTGTCAGTAATGTGTACACAATAAATGTGTATTTATATCGTGCCCAATTTTCACATTGTTTAAAAATTCACAACATTACAATAGCCTACAGTTATCACACAACTATTGATCCCTATGTAACACACTGTATTTACACACTCAAATTACAATCAAATATTACACACTCAAATGATTCAAAAGGTGACATCCTAAGAACATACAAAACAATGGCAACACTTGCATCAGAGGAGCTCCAGCATTATTCAACAATCTAAGTATTGTAGTACAGGTTCAGGATGCATTAGTGTTGCCCCTTCCCCAACAGTGGTGTCCCAGAGATCATGAAGGTATAGTGCTTTTGTAAAAATTGGTGAGATAACAGTAATGTGCCAAGCGAAGTGAAAAATCATATGAAAGCAAAAAGGTGCCCCCTAGCTGCGGCCTTTACAGAGCAGAGAAGAACATTCAAGACGGCCGCTGGCAAGAGGAAAACAAAACTGAGCTTGATTTTGAGGGATTCAATGTAGAAAGCATTGATATTAGTAGTCTACATAACAAGATGGTAAAATTAGATACTATAATAACCTCTCATGCTAAGAAATAAATATGCTAATATTGAAGGG
>WNGS01100593.1:34620-46528 GCA_020271785.1 Procambarus virginalis
CAGACAGTATTTTTCAATAAGTCTTAAATGTTTTCTGGCTAGTTATGTTAGATATTATTAGAAATACGTATTCTACTTGTAATATTAAATTTGCGATCATTTAAGGAGAGAAGTGCGACGACTGGATCACTGTGTACAGAAGGTTGAGATGCCAACAAACACTTTCCAGACAACAATATATCTTGGATAAGTCGCTCCACAACATTGACACCTGGACCGTTGACTTCCTGTGAGGCCACATATTTGCTTATTTCATAATGAAAGTATATTATTTCATAATAAATATATGTTTTCTCGTGTTCTGCATTAAGCACCAACATTATTAGGAATAAATACCATATTTCTTCATTATTTAAGTAATGCTATAAGGCTTTGAGTAGCTTTGGGTCATTAGGTGAACAGAATCTCCAATAGATGGGGCGAGAGTCGCGCTATCTCTCGCCCGGGCGATAGTCGGAACTTATTTTAGAATTGATATATCTTTGTCCTCCAACAAGATATATTTCCTTTGGTGCGCTCACAATAACGAGCATATCTCTGTCTTTCTAATGGCATATAATATTTTAGGCTTTATAAGCGTATCTTTGTTAATTACACACTATATTGACAAGTGCGTAGGCTTCTGCACTCCATGACCGACAAGCTACGGAATGCCACTATAAAAACGTATGTATCTTCACTTGAGCTTTATATATGTCTATGGTAAAGTATTTAAAATGAAGCTTATATTTCTATCTTTCTTAAGACATATAAAACATTTGTGTTTATTAACGAATTTACGTGAAATAAGCATTGTTCTGAGAGAGAGTTGCTCTGTCGATCAGTCTGTGCGGGGTCGGAGCTCGGCGATTATTAAAACACATGTATCTTCATTAGAACTTTATATATTTCTATGGTAAAGTAGTTAAAATGAAGCTTATATTTCTATCTTTCATAAGACATATAAAACATTTGTGTTTATTAACGAATTTACGTGAAATAAGCATTGTTCTGAGAGAGAGTTACTCCGTTGCTCGATCTGTGCGGGATCGGAGCTCGCCGATTATAAAAATACACGTATCTTCGCTTTAAATACAAATATGCCCATGGTAAGGCATTTAAAATGAAGATTATGTTTCTATCTTTCTTGAGACGTATAAACCTCTTACGTTTATTAACGATTCTGCGTGAAATAAGCATTGTTCTGAGATGAATATTGCGGATTTCCAGCTCTACGACCGATGAAAAATGCAACTTTTATACAACTGCAAATATCTTCAGTTTTACTTTAAATTTTGTCCTGAAAGAGTTTTCATATATAGATCCAGTTTCTGCCGTTCTTCTGACATAAAAAGACCTTTGGTTTAATAAGTTATCAAGATGTTTTCAACAATATTACTAGGGCGTTCACCGATTCCAACATGGGCGACCCTTTTGGAAACGCATGAAAACGCAATACTTGGGTTGACCCGATTGACAGACTGGTTATATTCCAACAGGGTGTGAGACAACGTCACAGCGAACCTTCTCCAAGTCCCTCAGCCATAGTAATTGGAATTTGGTATTTATTTTTACATAGACATGTTCAGGGAAGGGAATTTATCATTTTATGGAGAAAAAAATAATTTTTTGGGAACACTTTATTTTATGCGCATGGGGAATTTTACAATAAACTCGGCACAGCATGGTGGTTAATTGGCTGTTAATGTTCAACTATATACACAAGCCTTCTCTTCTGGTCTTTTTGATGCAGGTGTATCACCATCTGCTTGGTGATCAGGTGGCTTTGGTGATGGTGTCCCACCTGCTAGGTTTCTTCTAGGCGACCGTATACCTGCCAAACAAACAGCGAAACTACGACGTTGCTACAACGTTCGAACAAGATTTAACACCTCCTAACAAGTTATAACAACCAATATAACAAGTTGAGACAACATTCTAATACGTCAAAAACATGTTAAGCCAAAATGTAACAACTTTATTTCAAGTTGTAACATGCGGAAAATATGGTCAGTTACGGTTTGTGTTTCCAGGGTAAAGTTTCCTGGCATGTCTTCGCAATTTTTTTGCTCTTCGTAGGCTGTCTTGTCTTTTGGATTGGGTTGTCTTGTCCTTTCTTTTTTTTCAGGAAGGTTTTTGATACTTCTTACTGTCGCTTCATATCGTGCTGCGCTGGAGGAGCCGTTCCAGCTTGCGTCCAGGGTGGACGTCACATCCTCCCGTTCCTTATGTTTTCTCATGCTTTGTTTCACCACCGGCCTGCTCATGCGTCGCCTGAGCCATCCTGGTCCTTGGTCAGGGTGCTCTCTTATCTATTCTTTCCTCGGTTTGTGGTGGCCCCTTCGGTTAAAGTTTGTTTTTCCAAGGCCTGTTTTTGACCCCCAGAAGCATTGGCTTCTGGGGGTCGGGTCGGGGAGCTTCCTGCTCTCCTCTGGTGCAGGGGGTTTCTGCTCTTCTGATCCTGGTGGTAGGTTTGTGAGTTTGCAGCCTTCTCCGTCTTTTCTGGCGATGGACGTGACGGCTGCTTTCCAGAGTAGTCCTTGGGTTATAGATGCTTGGTTGGTTCGGTCGGGGGGTGCATCATGTGTTGTGTCCGATTGCAGCTCTTCGCCATTACTTGCAAGCCATGGCTAGGGATGCACTTTGAGTTGATCCGGTTTCCCTCGTTCCCTATTCCAGGGCTCAAGTCTCCCAGGTCGTCCGCAGGGTTATTAAGTCTAGCCGGCCTGCGGTCTATCCTCACGCCCATGCCGTTCGGCTGTTTGCAGGTTTGGCTGCCGTGTTTGGTAACATGTCTTTGGGCTCATGTTCTTCTTGGAACACAAGCCCATCATGTTCGGGCGCCATTTTCAAATTTCACCCAGAAACACCATTTTCTGGGTGAGCCCTGGAGGCTCCCTGGCAACCCTCCCACCGGTCGGCGGTTTTTCGTGTTTGTTGAAGCTTAGCTTCCGAACTGGAGTGCTATGCAGCCGGCGCGGTGAGGTCTGGAGGCTCCCCTTACCTTTGTCAGGGACAGCGTGGACGACCGGCGCAGCAGTAGTGTGTTATGTTTGCTTCTTTGCTTGGTTCCTTAGGATTGTAGGGAGTTCTGCCTCTTTGTTGGGTTTTTGTTGTTAGTGTCTTACCATGTCGTGTTTGTTTTGCTATGCCTACCTTTCTGGGTGCCTAACCCCGGTCGATGGCAGATAAGGATAACCCCCCAACCACAGGGGGGGAAGGTTCCAGGGCCATTGCTCCCTGAAACCTCTCTGAAGGTTCTGGCTCATGGTCCCTGGTAGGTCTGAACTCCATAGCTAATGTCCCGGTCTAATATAACATACATTAGCCCGATAAGCTCCGAAGCGCCTCCAGGGCTTACCTAGAGAATGACGTTTTATTACATTCAACGCTGGTTTTTTTCTACATTTAAAACTTGTTTCTATATATTTACCCACACTGAATATACTTTTTAAACATGTATTTACTTTGCTGTTTACCCCCTGTTCATGGGATGATGTTTTCCTGCTATGACAATGCTTTGCACATGTGCATTACTGACTATTGTACTGGTGGGGATTTCAACTGTAAGAGTTCCAGACTTTTTTTGGAACATTTAACACCACTATTTCTCCCTTTACCAGGGTCTCTCTCTGTACAAACTTGTTTCATTGTCAAAATTGCTCGAAACACTATGCGTACTAGTGGCTTTAGGTATTGTATGTACTACCTCTATCTTTAAATCAAATAGAATGTTTGTACTGTAACTCTGCAACTATGTATGTACTTCCGAAGTACTGAATGTGTAATAAATAAATTATTATTATTATTATTATTATTATATTATTACTATTATTATTATTATTATTATTATATATTTGCTCAGGAGAGAGCGAATCACAATCTCAAATTTGGACACATTTCCCTGCACCTCTATCTGCCACATAGGAGACATTCTAGATTCATCTTCCTTTATAAGGTGATTGCTCTGATAATAGATCATCACAACATTTTTTTCTCTAGACTTCACTGCTTGTTGAAGCCCTAAACAACATATTAACTGCATTTCTTGATGCTCTAGTAGCAGGATGCAAAAAATATGCACAGATATAAAACAGTGAGAGAGGGGGAGGGTTTTGTCCGCTGCGGGTAAACAAAAACACACCAGTGCCACCAGCACCTCAGTGGCCGACCGCAAAACAATAAAGGCTTCCCTTGAGTGGAGGTGCCGCCTCGGGCTGGATCGCAGATGAATAGATGGAATAAACGAATGATTGAGCTTCGATAGAAAGGTCGGAAGTGAATATCCGATTTGCGCCTTGCAGATTGCGAGATTAAAATTGTATTCTATATGCAATTAGCACTAGTCAAGGGTTAAATGTTGGAAAGATAAGGAGGTTTTTCCTTAGCAGGAAATTATGATTTGGTTGATTATATTTTGTGACATATAGTATTATTAATTATATGAATTAAATAATTAATTGAATGTACGATGAGGAACATTTGTTCATGTTATTTGAATTACTTTAGCTGTAGCAAGTACTTTTAGATTAATTTTCATATTTATTCTCTTGTATGTGTAATTTTAAATATGCTCACTTCCCCAAGGTACAAATTTGTGGTGAGACTGTGTCATCTAGTATGTCCAGTGTGTTTGAGGCAATGGGATATTGCCCTCAACATGATGCACTCTGGAAGAATATAACTGTTGCTGAGCACATAGAATGTTATGCAGAAGTGAGAGGAGTTCAGGAAGACCAAGTGAAACTGTAAGAAAATATTGCACATATTTTTTCTTGTTTATACCTGAAAAATATATTCTTCTGTATTTGACTCAGATACTCCCTAATGCAGGCATACTAAATGTCCCATTAGTTAGGTTCATAATATTCAGGAGAGGTTAACATTATGCACCAGTATTGGAACAAATTCAATCCCTGTAATGCTATACTTGGCATCACAGGGTATCCTTCTGACCAAACTGATCCTGAGGGATTGCCAGGTTCTAACCCAACCTTGCCAAACACATTACAAAACTACAACATTGTTACAATGTTCAAACAAGTTGGAAAATCTTCTAACAACTTGTAACAATTGTATAACAAGTTTTAATATCATTCACACATGTAACAAAAACTTTATAACAAGTTGTAAGAACTTTGTATTCAGTTGTAATTACCTAAGTGTAGTTACAGGATGAGAGCTACGCTCGTGGTGTCCCGTCTTCCCAGCACTCTTTGTCATATAACGCTTTGAAACTACTGACGGTCTTGGCCTCCACCACCTTCTCCCCTAACTTGTTCCAACCGTCTACCACTCTGTTTGCGAAAGTGAATTTTCTTATATTTCTTCGGCATCTGTGTTTAGCTAGTTTATATCTATGACCTCTTGTTCTTAAAGTTCCAGGTCTCAGGAAATCTTCCCTATCGATTTTATCAATTCCTGTTACTATTTTGTATGTAGTGATCATATCACCTCTTTTTCTTCTGTCTTCTAGTTTTGGCATATTTAATGCCTCTAACCTCTCCTCGTAGCTCTTGCCCTTCAGTTCTGGGAGCCACTTAGTAGCATGTCTTTGCACCTTTTCCAGTTTGTTGATGTGCTTCTTAAGATATGGGCACCACACAACCGCTGCATATTCTAGCTTTGGCCTAACAAAAGTCGTGAACAATTTCTTTAGTATATCGCCATCCATGTATTTAAATGCAATTCTGAAGTTGGAAAGCGTGGCATAGGCTCCTCGCACAATATTCTTTATGTGGTCCTCAGGTGATAATTTTCTATCTAGAACCATCCCTAGATCTCTTTCTTTATCAGAATTCTTTAAAGATTTCTCACATAATATATTGGTTGTGTGGGGTCTATGTTCTCCTATTCCACATTCCATAACATGGCATTTATTAACATTGAATTCCATTTGCCAAGTGGCGCTCCATGTACTTATTTTGTCCAGGTCATCTTGAAGGGCATGACAATCATCTAAGTTTCTTATCCTTCCTATTATCTTAGCATCATCAGCAAACATGTTCATATAATTCTGTATACCAGTTGTACTCACCTAGTTGTGCTTGTGGGGGGGGGGTTGAGCTCTGGTTCTTTGGTCCTGCCTCTCAACCATCAAGCAACTGGTGTACAGATTCCTGAGCCTACTGGGCTCTTATCATATCTACATTTGAAACTGTGTATGGAGTCTGCCTCCACCACATCACTGCCTAATGCATTCCATCTGTTAACTACTCTGACACTGAAAAGTTCTTTCTAAAGTCCCTGTGGCTCATTTGGGTACTCAGATTCCACCTGTGTCCCCTTGTTTGAGTACCCCCCATGTTAAACAATTTATCTTTATCTACCCTATCGATTCCTATTAGAATTTTGTAGGTAGTGATCATGTCTCCCTGATCTCTCTTAACCTCTAACGATGTTAGGTTCTTTGCATGCAGCCTTTCCTCGTAACTCATCCCTCTTAGTTTTGGAACTAGCCCAGTGGCATACCTTTGAACTTTTTCCAGCTTAGTCCTGTGCTTGACAAGGTATGAGCTCCATGCTGGGGCCGCATACTCCAGGATTGGTCTTACATATGAGGTATACAAGGTTCTAAATGATTCCTTACACAGGTTCCTGAAGGCAGTTCTGATGTTAGCCAGCCTCGCATATGCCACCGATGTTATTCTTTTTATGTGGGCTTCAGGAGACAGGTTTAGTTTGATATCAAATACTAGATCTTTCTCTGTGTCCGTTTCATGGAGGGCTTCATCTCCAATTTGGTATCCTGTTTCTGGCTTCCTGTTTCCACCGCCTAGTTTCATTAGCTTATATTTGCTCTGCTTGAACTGTAGTAGCCATTTGTGGGACCATTCATTCAGTTTGTCTAGATCATCTTGTAGCCTCATACAATCTTCCTCTGACTTAATCCTCCTCATAATTTTTGGATCATCAGCAAACATTGAGAGGAAAGAGTCTATTCCCTCTGGGAGATCATTCACATATATCAGAAACAGTATAGGTCCAATCACTGAACCCTGTGTGACTCCACATGATGACACTTTGCCAATCTGAGACCTCGCCCCTCACAGTGACTTGCTGTCTTCTGTTACTTAGGTACTCCCTTATCCAATGGAGTATCTTCCCTTTCACTCCTGCCTGCATCTCCAGCTTGTGAACTAGTCTCTTGTGTGGTACTGTGTTAAAGGCTTGCCTTGCAATCCAAAAATATGCAGTCTGCCCACCCCTCTCTTTCTTGCCTGATTTTTGTTGCTTGGTCATAGAATTCAATTAATCCCGTGAGGCATGATTTGCCATCTCTGAACCCATGCTGATGTTGTGTTACAAATTCTTTCGCTCCAGATGTTTCACTAGCTTTTTTCACACAATCTTTTCCATCAACTTGCATGGTATGCAAGTTAGGGACACTGGCCTGTAGTTTATTGCCTCCTGTCTATCCTCCTTTTTGTATATCGGTACTACATTAGCAGTCTTCCAAATTTTTGGCAGCTCCCCTATTACCGGTGATTTGTTATACACTATGGAGAGTGGCAGGCACAGTGCATCTGCTCTTTCCTTTAGTATCCATGATACTAAGTATACTATAGGTCCAGATTCCGTCTGGGCCTATAGCCTTTGTCACATCCAATTCTAGCAAAAGCTTCCTCACCCCTTCACAGGTAATCCCAAAGTCCTCTAGTAGTGCCTGGTTATCTATTCCCTCTCTCTGGAACTTCTATTTGCTCTGATGTGAAGACCTCCTGGAATTTTTTATTGAGTTCCTCACACACTTCCTTGTCATTTGTAGTGAATCTGTCTGCCCCCAACCTCAGTTTCATTACCTGTTTCTCCACTGTTGTTTTCCTCCTGATGTGGCTGTGCAGTAATTTAGGTTGAGTCTTTGCTTGCTATGTCATTTTCATATGCCTTTTTGCCTCTCTTCTCTCCTTGATGTATTCATTCCTGGCATTCTGGTGCCTTTCTCTGCTCTCTAGTGTCCTATTATTTTGATAGTTTCTTCATGCCCTTGTACTTAGTTGCTTTGCTAGCTTCGGATATCAGGTGTGAGCGGAGGAGTGGCGGATGTGGGCAGCTGTGGGCACAAGAAGGGTGGGTGTGGGTGGAAGAGTGGTGGCTGTGGGTGGAGGAGTGGTGGCTGTGGGAAGCTGTGGGTGCAGGAGGGGTGGGTAACATGTACCAAGGTGAAAATAGGGAATGCTATGTATACAGACAGCCACTTGGTTTGCGAACTTGTTATCTGAAAGTTCCAGTTTCCCGAATGGGGTTGGGGGTTTCATGCTTCATGAACTAAGTTTGGGTAGGCCTCGTGCCAGCCTGGGGTGGTTGGAGGGTGGGTGGGAGATGCCCTAGTTTGCTCAAAGACCGTGTCGGGTGCCACCACTATAGTGCCTCTATTCTGTAATGTCACAGAATCATGGCCCATTTTTCAAATTGTTTTGATGTGTCACGAGGCTGGAGTGTTCATTCCATGACCTTGTTGGACATATCTGCACAATCAAGGTATACCTGTGCACCATATTGGCTCCAAATGCATGCATTGTGTCAATGATGGGTGGAGGGATAGGGGAGCTCTTTCTGGCTGTAGATCGCAATTTTACCATCTAGTTGCTTGTTTTGGTTTACCTATTTCAGGGTGCCCATCTCATTCGATGGTGGAATATGACGTACTTTAAATGTAAAGTGCTCATACACCATCGCTTATTGCACCTCTATGAGGAAACTAAGATTTGGCTTGTGGTTGCGGTAGGCATAAGAACTCCTGTGGCTGATGACCCCAAACTAATATAGCACATATCATTTCGGATAGCTTCAGGGATCCTCCAAGACTTCCCCCAGAAAATTGTGTTTCATTACATTTAACACAGGTTTCTGTGGGGAGCCCCTACGGCTCCCTGGAGCTTATCGGGCTAATGTATGTTATATTAGACCGGGACATTAGCTAAGGAGTTCAGACCTACCAGGGACCAGCGCCAGAACCTGGCCCCTTCAGAGAGGTTTCAGGGAGCAATGGCCCTGGAAAACGCCTTTGTGGTTGGGGTTTTCCTTATCTGCCATCGACCGGGGTTAGGCACCCAGAAAGGTAGGCATAACAAAACAAACCCTACGTGGTAAAAAAAAAAAACGAAGAGGTAGAAACTCCCTACAATCACAAGGAAACAAGCAACAAGTAAACATCACACTTTACTGCCGCGCCGATTAGCCGCGCAGCCCTCCCCGCCCCGAGAGGGGGAGGGGGAAGCACTGGACCTACCGCGCTGGCTGCCAAGCTTCAGTTCGTAAGCAATGTCAACTGGGATAGATGCTTCTCTGGCCTCAGTTTCCTAGGAGATGTTTGCCTTGTGTGGCATTCACTGCCGTGTGTTGTATTTGTGCGGTGGCCAGGAGTACCTCATCAGTGCCAGGGCTGCATGCGCTTAGTGGCTGACTTCCCTAAGCGCTCTGTGAGTACTGCCCTTGCGTAACAGGGTTATCTTCCCTGGGGCGTTCGGGAACCATTCCCATAGAGGTTCTTGCTGCTCGGCATTTGCCTCGCCCTTGGGGCCAGCTGGGGCTGGGGGCCCTTGTTTGGCCCTGGGTAGCGATTGGTATTGTGCTGGTTAGGGCATCAAGGTGTTGCACAGCCTGCCACCTAAGTGCCGGCCGGTTCCTATTGCCCCCTGGGTTTTTCTTTTGTTTTTATTTTCATGCCTGGTGGGGGTCTGCCTAGTGTGGCTATAGTTCCACTGGTAGTGTTTGGCGGCCCTCTGCTAGGCCCCCGTGATTGTACACGTCGCAGGGGTTTTCAGTGCTATCCTCTACCCTCTTGTTATGTTTGGGTTTCTTAACCGGTTAGCAACACCTTGCCCGGGCTTCCCGTAGCAGTCAGCCTATGGGCCCTGGAAACCCGTCTGGGCTCGCGGGACCATTGAATGTGTCTTCCGGGTTCCAACCCGTCTTGTACGGGCTCGTTGGTTGTTGTGCCCTTGTCTCCGGGTGACAGTTGCTACTTTTACCTCCGTCATGCTGTCTGTTGGGTCACTGACACCTTGACCTAGAGTCCTGCGAGATGTGTTCTTTGCTTGTTCTCCAGTACTCTCCTGATGTTATTACTGTTCAGAGTACAGGCGGCATCCGTGTTGCAAGCTAGGTTAGGTTGCTGCAACATGCTAGGTTGGTTTCCCACTCGGGTGCCCCGAGGCCGCCGCCCCGTTTGGTTAGGTGCTGTTCGCCCCTTTCCCTCTCTGTTCCCGGCTCCGGACCGTCTGTGGGTTTCGGGGTCGGGTAGGGGTTTAGTTGGGGGCCGAGACTCGGGCGGTTTTCGGGGGCTGCCCCGTTCGGCTTAGGGGACAGAGGTTTTCGAGCCTGTTCCTCCTGCCAAGGCTTCTGGGTCTTACCAGCGGCCCTATCTTGCTGCCTTTCCCATGGACTCTTGCTTTTCTTTAACCACTTAACTGCGCCAACCGAGTTTTCTCGGTCAGCGGGAAACTGCGCCAACCGAGAAAACTCTTTTTGATTTTTCGTAACCAATTCTAAATTTGTACGAGGTTGGTTGTGTACGAAATGGACTCTTAGGACCTCCAGTGAGAGGCAGCCATCTTGGAAAAAAATCCCAGAATGCCCTGGGGCTGCTGGCTGGGTTAGTACTGAATGAGCAACCATGGGTGGCGCATGCGCCTCTGGCTCCCAAACACCTGTCCGACGCGGTGTTGAAGATAATGCTCTGTCGTGAAATTCAAACCTTATTGTTTGAAGAACATAAGGGTCATAATGTTGGGGAAGCCAGGCGCAATAAGGACCTAACACAAAGGTCGGATGCAAGTGATACAGCACCTATGAGGACGATACAGCGAGCGTATCCAGTTGAGCTCTGAGCGTCATCTTGCAATCCTATGCTATTTATTTAGATGATACTTAGATGAATCGTTTTCTGCGTTCAGTGATGATGCATCTGATACAAATGGCATAGATGAACAGTGTTAGCGGCTTCCATTTTGGTGTTTTCCATAGATATTTTCAAGGAATGCCTGAATCTCTTCCCAACTGACGGACACTCTTGAGGCTAGCTGAATCTTCTCTGACTGATGGACACTCTTGAGGTATGCTGAATCTCTTCCTGTGTGGGACCATACAAAGCGATCTTTTCAAGACTATCTTACAAATTGATCTTTTCCTATAATCTTTTCAATACTACCTTATGCTTTACAAGCTTGGTTCATACAACCTACAAGAAGTACTAAAGCCAAGGGTGTACGTGAGTGCGTTATTTGCAAGCACACAGAATGAAGAAACAAGCAGCGAAAAATATCTGTACCTGGTGCACTGAGAGCGAAGTCGCGCTGTGTACCATGGGCTACTTCGTTGATTATTACTCAATTCCGAAGTACTGAGTGTGTAATACAGTTGTTACTGTGTAAATAGTGTGTGAAACTGTACATATTGTAATTTTAGTGAATTTTAACAGGTAATATTGCGACAATAAACATTATTGTGGACACATTACTGACCCATGTATCACAGTTCCATGGAACATTATGAACGTTTACTGTATGCATATTGTAAAGGACACAATATGCATATATACGATAAAAAACAAATAAAACCGCATTGGAATACATAAAACAAATAATTGAAAATATATTGTGGCAACACCGGTGCTTGAATGGCCCGCGCGACTCGTGTCTGGGCGAGTCCCGCACTGGGCGACCAGGCCCTGATGACGTCACAGCGCACTTTGTCCACGTCCCTACAGCCAAAGTAAGTGGAATTTGGTATTTATTTTTACATAGACATGTTCAGGGAAGGAATTTATCATTTTACGAAGAAAAAAGAATTTTTTGGGAACACTTCATTTCATGCGCACCGGGGGAATTTCTCAATAAACTCTGCGCAGCACGGTGGTTAGGGGCGGAGGGCTTGGAGGACGACTCTGCCCCGGGGCCTCTGTTGTTGGTTCCCGGGGCTGTGGGGG
>WNGS01100593.1:68286-79907 GCA_020271785.1 Procambarus virginalis
TAGGACCCCGTGGGGGTTTTTATCCCCCTCTCGGCGGGGCTTGTGGTTACGCGGAGTGGGGTTTTTCCTCTCCACTCGCCGTACGTGCTGTTGGGCGTCGGCCCCTCCCCGGGCTCGGTTCCTTGGCCTTTGAGTCGGTTGGTTCCGTCCTGTGGGTGGATGTTTCCCCCCACCCCTTTTTTGGGGGGGACGGTGTTTTCGTCATGTTTCCCCGTTTTGGGGGTTCTACATGACTACTGGTCTCGGGTGCGCATGCGCCTTTGTGTGCCTTCGGGACTGGTTTTGGCTTCCGTGTTCTCGAGGGTTCGGGAAGGTTTTTCCTCCTTCCCGCGTTATTGGAACGTCTGTCGGCTCCTCGTCCTTGTTGGCGAGTTTGGGCTACTTGTAGCCCTGTTGGGCTCCTTGTGGTCCTGTTGTGCTCCTTGTAGCCCTGTTGGGCTACTTTTGGCCCGGTTTGGGCTCTTTCTGGGCCTGTTGGGCTACTTGTGGCCCTGTTGGGCTACTTGTGGCCCGGTTGCGTGCCTTTTTTGGGCTCTGTCTTCGCTTCTTTGGCCGGTTTTCTTGTTCCTGCTCACTCTTTTGGCTACTTTTCTTGCGCAGTAGTCTTGGTTGCCGCCTTCCCGCAGGGTAGGTTGCGCGTTTTCGGCCGGCATGTCATGCGCGTGCGCCGCGGAGTTTGTTTTGGTCTGGGCGGTGTGTAGTGCCGGTGTTCGTCGTCTTTTTGCTCCAGTGCTTCGCCTTTCGCTCTTCTCCCTTGCCGCGGTATGTGCCCCTTTTCGCTCCGGGGTGTCCTGGGTTCCAGTTGTGGGGAGGCCGCCGAGGTTTCCCCTGTGTCATGGGTGTGGGCCGCCTTCTTCGCCTCTTCCTTGCTCTCCTGCAGGTCCGGCTCTGGCTTCACCTGGCGGTGCTCCCAGGTTCTTCTGGGCTCGGTTGAGTCGTGTCACTTCGAGCCACCGTTTGCCAGGTGAGTTTCTGCGGTCTGGCGTCTTTTGGCAGGGCGCTGGATGTGGTGTTATATGCCTGTCTTTCTTTAGGTCTCTTTTTGTACGACTGAGACCGTTCGCACACCAGTGTCGGTCCCCTTTTTTCACCCCTTCCTGTCCCACTCTTGTGCATGTCCATCCCATGCTAGGGTCATTCAGGGGTCCCACCTTTGTTAGTGTTATGTGGTGTGGGGGTTTGTGGTGTTGGTTCTGTACTCGCCTGGTAGGGCTTCTGGCTGTGCTTGCAAGGTTTATGCGCTCTGGCTTTTGGGTCCCGCCTATCTGGTAGAACTTGCGGGATAGTACCAGTGGAGTGCAGTGGTGCCATAGGCACACTCGGGGAACACTGTATATCCATCAGAGGTCTGCAGTTGTTACACGACCTCCTTGCGAGCATACGCCTTCTCGCTGGTACCTTATCTTGAGGTTAACTTGAGGTGCTTCCGGGCTTAGCGTCCCCGCGGCCCGGTCATCGACCAGGCCTCCTGGACTGGTCATGCTGGCTGTTGGACATGGCTGCTTGCTGCCCGACGTATGAGTCACAGCCTGGTTGATCGGGTATCCTTGGAGGTGCTGATCCGGTTCTCTCTTGCACCAACCCGTCACCGCATCTTTATTACGTCAATATTGACTTCTTCGTTCCGTGCATAGGTGCCATACTAAACATAATGGTTTCCCTTAAAAAACTTCGTGGAAAACACCGACCTTACCTGACCTACTTAGTAGGTTACAATAAGCATCTTATGGTTTCGTAATTACAATTGTTACTTAACCTATTATCGGTATGCCACTGAACTCTGTGAGGGGATTGCAAGTTATGCCCCTATGGTACGGTCTGTGGACTTTCGGGGCACACTAGCTTGCCTTCGACTTAGTTATGGCCCATCCTGGTTGTGGGGAGTCTGTGGGCCTGCAGGCCGCCCCATGCGTCTTCCTGGTGGGCCTCCCTTTGGCCGGTCTAGCCTGGCCTCTGGCCGGGCTTGGGGTGTACATGAGCTCCCGGTTCCCCATCCAGCCGGTTTTGAGCGGGGTTTCTCCGCCGTCGGTCGCCTGGTAGGCGGGTTCCTGGGCCTGCTGGGTTCTGTCGTGTCTCAGTGGGCCCTGTCTGGGGTCTATCTGCTCCGTTCTCTGCCTTTGCCGGAGCGAGTTGCTCTTTACCTGTGGCATGTTGCGGTGGTGTATACTCCCCTAGTTGTGCTTGCGGGGGTTGAGCTCTGGCTCTTTGGTCCCGCCTCTCAAACGTCAATCTTATAACAGGTGTACGGTTTCCTGAGCCTATTGGGCTCTTATCGTATCTACACTTGAAACTGTGTTTGGAGTCAGCCTCCACCACATCGCTTCCTAATGCATTCCATTTGTCAACCACTCTGACACTAAAGTTCTTTCTACTGTCTCTGTGGCTCATTTGGGCATTCGGTTTCCACCTGCGTCCCCTAGGGCGTGTGCCCCTTGTGTTAAACAGCCTGTCTTTATCCACCAGGTTGTATGTTGCTACTACTGCGCGTGTGCATTAGTACCGTGTTTCGCAGTGGCGTGTCCTTACTCCTGGGGTTTTTTATGCTTCTGCTCTTTCGTCCTGCCTCACCCCAGTCGTTTTCCTGGCATCTCCTTTGGTCAGTTTTGCCTGCACTTGCTATGTTGGGGGACGTGGTCGGTTTCCACCACTTCATTGTTTGTGTGTTCCCTTGTTTTCCTCCTCTGCCACAGGGGTGTTCTGCGTGTGTTCCTTGGCTTCTTGGGCTTTTTTCGGCCTGTGTCCTGTGGTGTGCTTCTTTGTCTCGGTCTGTTGCTGTTGCTCGTACCTCTTGGTTCGGGTAGGGTTCTGGCGGCAACCCTTCCGCCTTCTTTGGTTTCCTTGCTTGCCCTGCCACTTGGTTTTTTGGGGTCTTGCGATGTCTCGCGTCGGACCCGTCATTTGTTCTCCTGGCGGGTTTGCTTGCTTTGGGATTTGTCTGTTCGGCAGACGTTCCATCTCCTTGTACCACCTGAGTTCGGTGGTCGCGCCCGAGATCTTCTTGCGGCTCCGCCTTTTCCTGGGCTCGGAGGGGCCTTGTCGGGGCTGCTTCCGTCTGCCTCGTGGTCTCGCCTCCGGCTGGTGGTCGGTGTCCCACCTGCGTGTTTCTCTTGGCGGCAGTATGGGGTGTTTTGGCGGTCCTTCCTTTTCCTGTACCTTCTTAGGTGGTTCCTCTTGTTAGCGTCGGCCTGGTTTTTTGGTGGGGGTTGGGGGCCGTCGTCGTGCCACATACTGTCGCCTCTCTCTTTTTGTGCGGCGCTGGCGGAGTCGCTTTGGCTTGCTTTCGGTCTTGCTTCTACACCGCTTAGTAAGCTGTCTTGTGCTTCGTTTCCCCTCCGGCCTGTTCGTGCGCCGCTTGCACCATCCTGGTTTCTGGTCAGCGTGCTCTGTCTTCTCCTCGGTTGGTAGTGCCTCTTCGGTTCCGGTTTGTTTTTCGTCGGCTCTTTTCCTTTTGGGCATTTGCCTCTGGGGGTCGGGTCGCTGTGTTTTCCTGCTCCTTTGGTTTTAGCGTTTTGGTTGTTTGGGTGGTGTCCGCCTCCCGGTTCCGTCCCTTTGATCTTCCTCTGTGGGTAGTTAGCTCCGGGGAGCCGACGGGGCTCCCCCCAGAAAACCAGCGTTGAATGTAATGAAACGCCATTTTCTGGGTGAGTCCCGGAGGCTCCCCGGCAACCCTCCCTCCCTCCGGTCGGCGGTTTTTCGCGTGTCTTGACATCCAGCCTCAGAACTGATGGGTGGATAGCCGGCGTGGGAGGTCTGGGGCTCCACCTTCCCCCTCCCGGGGAGGGGGGAGCTGCGCAGACAGCGGCGCGGTGACGTGTGACGTCATACTAGTTTGCTTGTTTTTCTGTTTGGGAGTTCTATCCACTAGTTCGGATTTTGGTAGCAATTTTAACCAGAATAGGGGTTTGTTTTGGGGCGCTTACCTTTCTGGGTGCCTGTCCCGGTCGATGGCAGACATAGAATGCTTCCAACCACACGGGGGCTTCTATAGGCCATTGCTCCCCGTGCCTCTCTGAGGGGGCCCGGTTCTGGCCGTGGTCTCCGGTAGGCCTAAGAACTCCATACACATGACTGATGCCAAAGTCTGAAATTAGCATATCAGCCTGGGATAGCTCCGGGGAGCCTCCGGGACTCACCCAGAAAATGGCGTTTCATTACATTCAACGCTGGTTTTTTACACAGGTACCTGATGTCAGACATCTGCAGGAGCTGAAGGAGGTATTTGAGCAGAATTGTGTGTTGCGTTTCACTTATGAGATGGAGAAGGATGGGAAGCTGCCCTTTCTAGATGTAACAGTCTTGGAAAGGAGCGGAGGTTTCCACACTGCAGTCTACACTAAGGAAACAAACATAGGAATGTGCCTAAATGCCAACAGTGACTGCCCAGACAGGTACAAGAGGAGTGTTGTTAACCTTATGTCGACCGTGCTCTCAGCCACAGCTCAGAATGGAAGCAAGTCGACGAAGAACTCTGTAGGGTAAGGCAGGTCCTAGTCAACAATGGCTTCTCCAATGGTTTCGTCGAAGACATCATAAGAAGGAAAGTGAAACGCCATGCAACCTCTGAAGAGACAACTAATACAACACCTATACCCCCTATTAGACTATTTTACAGGAACTTCTTTTCCACAGCTCATAAAACGGAGGAAAGGGTCCTGAAAGATATTGTTAATAGGAATGTTATCCCTACAGACAAAAATCAGAAGATACAACTGGCGATTTACTATAAAACCAAGAAAACTGCCAGCCTACTCATGAGAAACTCTCCAGACACTGAGCAGAACGCTCTAAAAGAGACCAACGTCGTCTATGCCTTCAAATGCCCTCTTGGGGGACTGTAAGCCTCAAAAAACTCAGTATATAGGCAAGACAACAACATCTCATTCCAGGCGTTTAACGATGCATAAGCAACAGGGCTCCATTACGGAACATATAATCTCCTCCCACAACCAAACCATCACCAGAGAAATCTTAGCAAACAACACAGAAATCATTGATAGATACAGCGACAGCAGGCGGCTCGACATCGGCGAGGCACTACACATCAAGAAGTCAACACCAGCAATCAACAGCCAATTAATGCACAACTATATTCTACCCACTTCAAGACTCCGCTCCAATATAGAAGCATCAAGAAATATGGGCCAATAGGCCGTCTGCAGTTACAAGTCTGCCCTTTAACTTATACCCATTGTTCCGTGTTCTGTGTTTTGTTGAAAGTTTGTTTTCACCTTACTATTGTATTACATCACCTCACCCAAATGCAGGTATAAAAGACCCAAACAACAACAACATTCAGTTATAAGTTGTGTGTGTGTAAACTAAAGTCTTTGAAAATGTAATAAGTTTTACGAAACGCGCTCAAGTGTCGCGTCAGACTAGAAATAAAAATGAATTTTGGAGAATTGATTTTTCATTTACCGTCGACAGTAAAAAGAAACATAAGGAAGATCGAGAAAATTTGTGTTAGAATTATTAATCTCACTTTTCTGGGGGGAGCCCCTACAGCTCCCCGGAGCTATCCATGGCTGATATGGATACCCTAACTATTTTGCATCAGTCGATGTGGGTGGAGTTCTAGGCCTACCGGGGACCACGAGCCAGAACCTGGCCCCCTCAGAGAGGCACGGGGAGCAATGGCCCATAGAAATGCACATGTGATTTGGAGCATTCTATATCTGCCATCGACCGGGACAGGCACCCAGAAAGGTAAGCGCCACAAAACAAACCCCTATTCTGGTTAACAACAAAAATTGACAAACGAGTGGATAGAACTCCCCCAGGAAAACGAACTAACAAGCATGACGTCACACGAGCCGCGCCGCATGTCTGCGCAGCTCCCCCCTCCCCGGGAGGGGGAAGGGGAGCCCCAGACCCCGCGCCGGCTATCCCCGCCTCAGTTCCTCGGCTGATGGGATCATGCACGGTCGTGTGGCTCCAGCTCCGGTCTTGTTTCTGTACTGTGACTTGTTTGCAGTGCTGCTCTTACGGTGGTCTTGTGAGCTGGGAGTAGTATTCTCAGGTACTCGGGCTGCATGTGCTTAGGGTCACCTTCCCTGAGTGCCCTGTAAGTACCGCCCTTGGGGCTTTGGGTTGCCTTCCACAAGTCTCCTTGGGTCTACCTCTGTTGGCTTTTCGCTGCTTGGCGTTTGGCCGCCCCGAGTATTTGGGACTTTTCCTCCCTTGTTTACCTTGGGGTAAGTGGTAGTTATCGCACTGGTGGGGCGCAGGGTACTGCGTAGCTAGTTTTCACCTATGACAGCGGCCGGCTCTGTTCCCTCTGGGTACGTTGTCCACTTGTGTGGTTTTTCTTTTATATTTGTTTTTGCCTGGTAGGGGGGCCTGCCTTGTTTCCCCCCCCCCTTATATTAGGTTCGTTTGTGTGGTGGCACCCCCTGCTTCGCCCTCACAGGTGGACACGTCCCGTGGGTTCAGCTTTAGCAGTTTGCTTGGTAGTTTGGGGCGCCGGTTAGCAGTGCCCTGCCTGGGATAACCCTTAGCAGACCCAGTCTAGGGGCCCTGGAAAACCCCCCGGGGGCTCTCGGGTCCGATTGTGGAGGCCCTTGCATCCCCTCTCGCTTTGTGCGAGTTGAGGGTTGCTCTGTCCCTTTGTCTCAGGGTGACTCTCCTTGTTTTTGCCTCCGCCGTGCTGCCTGTTGGGTCAGTGACACATTCGACCCTGAGTCCTGCGAGCTGTGTTGCTTGTTCGTGACTCCATTCACCCAGTCTGCTAAGGAATTCCCGTGGGTGCAGGCAGCTCGCGCGTTGCAGGGTAGGTTGTTGCAACGCGCTCAGGTTTGTCGCTTCCCCGGACGCCCCGATGCTGCCCCGCTTGTGTAGGGACACAGACTTGGGGGTTTTGGTCGCTTCGACCTTGGTTCTTCCACGCCCCCTTGTTTTTCCCCCTCCTGCTTCCGGCCCCTACGCATCTGTAGGCTTCGGGGTCGGGGCGGGGCTAGAGGTTCTGAGACTTGGGCAGTTTCGGGGGTTGCCCCGTCCGGGGTAGCTGCGGAGGCATTCGAGTCTGTTCCTCCGGCCGATGCTCCGGGGTCTGACCAGTGGGCCCCTTCTCTTCCAGCTCTCTCGGCTGCCCCGGCTTTTTCTTGTGGGGCTGGGGCTTTGGAGGTCGACTCGGCCCCGGGGCCTGGTGTAGAGGCTCCTGGGGTTGGGGAGGAGCGGCCTTGGGGGCTTTGTGCTCCATAGGGCCTCGCCTGGATTCCGTCCTTCTGAGCGGGGCTTACTGTGGCGAGGAGTGGGGTTTTTCTTTCCCCCCTCTGCGTACGATTTGGGCTTGGGTTCTGCTCCTCCCTGGGTTCGGTTCCGTGTCCCTGGGGTTCCTTCGGTTCCGTCTTCCAGAGTTTTTCGGCTAACCGCATCTCTTCGTCTGCAGTGCCGTTGGCCTTTGCGGCTAACCTCCTGCGTGTCTCGGAACTTGTAGCAGTTTTGGGCCACTTGTTGCAGTTTTGGGCTACTTGTAGCAGTTTTGGGCTACTTGTAGCAGTTTTGGGCTACTTGTAGCAGTTTTGGGCTACTTGTAGCAGTTTTGGGCTACTTGTAGCAGTTTTGGGCTACTTGTAGCAGTTTTGGGCTACTTGTAGCAGTTTTGGGCTACGTCGGTGGCGTTCCTTCTCACCTTGTGGGGCGCCTTGTAGCTGGTTGGGCTACTTCTCGCCCTGTTGGGCTACTTTTCTTTCGCGTCCTGCTCATGCGCCGTGAGTTTGTTTTGGTTCCGGGCGGTGTGCACACGTGTTGTGCATCCATTTCTCTCGGGGGGCTTCGCCTCTCGCTCTTTTCTTCATCCAATCCGTGCCCCGTTGCTTAGGGGTTGTCTGGGGTGCTGCTGTACTCACCTAGTTGTGTTACGGGGGTTGAGCTCTGGCTCTTTGGTCCCGCCTCTCAACCGTCGATCAACAGGTGTACAGATTACTGAGTCTATTGGGCTCTATCATATCTACACTTGAATCTGAGTATGGAGTCAGCCTCCACCACATCACTTCCTAATGCCTTCCATTTGTCAACCACTCGGACACTACAACAGTTCTTTCTACTATCTTTGTGGCTCCTTTGGGCACTCAGTTTCCACCTGTATCCCCTTGTGCGTGTGCCCCTTGTGTTACTTAGCCTGTCTTTATCTACCCTCTCAACTCCCTGCGTTCTAGGGTGGGGAGCCTCCTTCGCCGCTCCCCTCCTCTCCAGCAAGGGCGGCTACGGACTCGAAAGTTTGCGTCATGGCCTTTCAGCGCCTATGTTCTGCAGGTGTGTTGGTGCGGTTTGGCGTTTCCTTCGGACGCTGTTTTTGGATGTAGGCACGGGTGTACGTACGTACTTGTGACGGTGGTCCGTATCACCCAAGGTGCCTGCTGCAGGGCTATTAGCCCATATTGGGCTGCTCTTGTTCTCTCCACCTGATTCCTTCCTCGGTTCACGGGTGTCTGCGGGTGGCCTCTTGGCCCTTTCGAGGCGACCCCTGCCTGTACTCCTGCCCCTCTCCTATGCTTGTCTAACCTGGCTTGAGTTCGGGGCCCCGCCTCCACCTTGTTCCACGGTGCAACGGTGGGGGTGCCTGTTTGGTGGTACGTTTCCTGTGTCGAGGGTGTTGTGTGCTTGCAGGGTTGGGTTCTGGCTCTTTAGTTCCGCCTCTCCCCTGTCGTTTGCCTGTTGAGCGGATTCTGTGCTTCATGGGCGCTCTCGTCTCTGCTCTTGGGGCTGTGTACGGGATCAGCCCTTGTTGGGCTGCCTCATGTGTTCCTTCGGTTGCCTGTTACACTACACACGTTTCTCCTACCGTCCCTGTAGCTCGGTTTGGTGCTCGGTTTCCGCCCGTGTCCCCTTGTGTGCCACTCGTGTACGATTTATCTATCTTCTCTGTCGCTTCCTTGGGGAGTGTGGGGACGTTTTGCTGCGGTTTTAGTACTGCAGCTGCGTGTCGGGGTTGGTTGTGGCATTATTTTCGGCCCTTCCGTGCTCCCTCTGGGGCCCTCCTTCCTTTCCGGTCTTGCTGTGCTGGGCCTGGTTTTTCCAGGTTCCTTGGACTCTCTGTCTTGTCCTCGCCTCGTTGTGCTGGTTGGGGATGAGCCTGGGGTCTTCGTCTTGCCCCTCGCTTTTCCTCCGGTTTCCGTTCAAGTTCCGGAGCCTAGTGGGCTCCCTTCCGTGGTGTTTTTCACGGCTGCCCCAGGGTTTTTCTTGGCACTGGGGCTTTGAGGGGACTGCTCGGCCCCGGGGCCTGCAGGGTGGGTTCCCGGGGCAGAGGTGGTGCAAACGTTAGGGGCCTTCGGCCCCGTTGGTCCCCGCCGGGGTCTTTCTACCCCTCTGGGCGGGGCTTGCAGTTTTGTGGTGTGGGGTTTTTCCGCCCCCCCGCTCCGCACGTGCTGTGTGAGCGTCGGTCCCTCCCTGGGCTCGGTTGTCCTTGTCCAGTGTGCCCGTTGTTTCCGTCCTGTCGGTGGGTATTTTTCTACAGTCTTCGCCCCTTTTTTCCAGGACGGGCCTTCTCAGTCATGTCCCCCTCTTCTTGGGGTTCTGCATGACTTTTGGTCTCGGGTGCGATGGAGTTTTTTGAGCCTTCGTTCTTTGTTTGCTTCTTTTGTTTTCGAAGGTTTGGGACAGTTTTGGGGTAGCCTTGGTAGCTGCACCCAATTGCCGTGGGAAAGGAGAAAGCGGATACACGGTGGGGAGATCAACACCCACTGTGAGACGTTGACATGTCAGTCAGTCCGACCGGCACAGGTCACAGTCCTAGCGCCGTATACTGCATTAGCCATCTGTTGGGGCTCGTGACACCCGTCACCGACATCTTTCTTCCTTGTCCCCGGTTGCTCAGTGGCCTCCGGCACCCACACCATAGAGAGAAAGCAGCAGGCGATGACACTGCTGCTCCTCTCCTTGACAGGGCCGGCGCCTGCTACTCTGGCGGCGTCTTGTGCTGGGTTTTCCTTGACACACTCCACAGTGGGCACCTCCTCCTTCACTCTACTGTAAACGTAATTGTACGTGTGCAGCGGAGAATGAAGGGGCAGGAATAATGAGAGAGTGGGAAAAAGCAATTGTGTCTTCTAACCCAAGTCAGCTCCTTCCCGTTTTCTGGTACGTCTGTCGTCATTCGGTTGAGCTTCCCTCCGGTCCTTTCTAGAGCTTGTGGGTCCTCTTCCCGGCAGTTTCTGGATGTTTGGCCTTCTTGTTCTTTTGTGCATATCTCTCCTCTTTGCGCTGTCTCGGCGCTACTCATTTTCCTGGGGGCGATTTTGCTCCTTTTAACCCTTACACTGCTCAGGGGTCCTGGGGACATTTACACCCCTGTGCGCAAGAAAAAAAAATCAAAATTTTTTTCGTCTTCTAAACATGTTAATTTGTGTCCCCTGAGCACGGAAAAAATAACAAAAAAATCGTAGGTGACATATTTTGGGCGCAATTGACTGAGGAAGTATGGCAAAAAGTGGGCGTTGACAGAGCGGTCGTCAGAGCAGGTCAGCGTCACCCGCGCTGACAGGTGGGAGTTGCCACAAAGATATTATTACCTAATTGTTTCAATGTCTCCGATTGATTTTTTCTTAGTTTTTTTGCAGTAATATTATTCAATAGTGTGTATTGTAATATATTTATATAATAAAAGTGGTGAATAATCGCTATACTCTAAAGTATGGTGTGCATATTAGTGATTCAATTATTATGTTTATAAAACAATAAACAAATAGTTTTGCTGCTATTACACTCTTTACACAGGTTATATATAAGTATCTGCATATTTTGGTCACCATAACGAACCACTAAGTTGGTATTGAGAGTCGAAAAGCAACGAGAGTTACCGCCACACACCAGCCAGCCACTCGCTGCCACTCCCTCAACACACGCACTAAACTTTCTTCCCCAACAATACCATTTGTGGTGTTATTACACTATATACAGACGTTATATATAAGTATGTATATATTTTGTTCACCACAACTGTACAGCTAAGCTGATATAGTTAGTTCAGGCACTAAGAGTCGTCGCTATACACAGCTGGCGGCTCCCTCACTCATTCAAGGTCACACGCACTAAACTTTCTCCCCCAACAATACTGTTTGCAGTGTTATTACCCTATATACACATATTATATATAAGTATCTACATGTTTTATGCACCGTAACTGTACACCTAAGCTTGTAGTGCGCCCAAAGAGCATAGTGGCCACTCTCTAAACAGCTAGACAAATCGTGCAGACGACGTCACCTCCGTCACCCAAATGGCTACTCCCAGCATAATCCTTTTGCTGTTATTACACTAATACACACATTATATATACGTATCTACACTTGTGTTCACCATAGAGAACCACTGAGCTGGTATGGTGAATATAAACAACAGGTGGCCACACAGTCAGTAAACGATGCTGTCTCCCTCCGTCTCTCAGCATCACTCCTCCTACAGCGCTAATTATTACAACAATCCTGCTATTATCACAACCCTGGTTATTTATATCACAGTCAGGGTCATCTGTAATATTGTCATCGCTAAATAATAACATTATATATTTATTTTGACATTTTTCGGCGATGCTGTGGTCACAAGCTGAACAGCAATGCTGCTCGCTCATGCTGCGTGCGCCAGCCTTGGTTGCTCCAACAGTACTGTGCCTCTCACACCTGAGA
>WNGS01100593.1:80907-104397 GCA_020271785.1 Procambarus virginalis
CTTGAAGTTTTGTGAAGTTGTGAATGCCTCTACAGTAAATACGTACTGTAGTGCATTATGCTGTTAGCACTGTGTTGATTAAAAGTAGTTCTGCTGTATGTTGAGTACTACAATACAGTTTATGAAAACTATTGTACACAAAAATTACTGCAAATTTAATTTTAACACTGAGTACACACTTAAATTTAACACTTGTTCTAACTGTTTCATGTTGCACACGATGTTTTTAGATGTTTGCATCAGCTTTGCTGGTGCTCGCTGCTGCTGTGAGTTCAGCTGCTTCTGAGCTGTGCTGGCTGCTGTTGTACGAGTGCTGGGTACAACTGTGCTTGTGCTGGGTACGGCTGTTGTACCAGTGCTGGGTACAACTGTGCTCGTGCTGGGTACGGCTGTTCTCATGCTGGGTACGGCTGTTCTCGTGCTGGGTTCGGCTGTTCTCATGCTTGGTACGGCTGTTCTCTTGCTTGGTACGGCTGTTCTCTTGCTGGATACGGCTGTTCTTGTGTTTGGTACAGCTGTTCTCCTGCTGGGTACGGCTGTTCTCGTGCTGGGTATGGCTGTTCTCGTGCTGGGTATGGCTGTTCTCGTGCTGGGTACGGCTGTTCTCATGCTGGTTGATTTTCTGCTACTAGTTCTTGCAAAATATTGCTTCGTTTTTGGCATTAATAAGGCACTATTAGTAAGCCCCTGAGACATTTTGTTTTATAACCAAAGAGCTGTAGTAAAAAAAATGGTCAATTCCACAATTATTCTTCCACCGGCGGATAAATACTGTACGTCAATCGCAGACAAAGCTAAGGGCACTGGGTGCATACTGTATGAACGCAGGCTAAGTCTATATGCACACCCTTCAGTTGGCTGGTGTTTAAGCCTGATCCAGTAACATAAATTTCTCTCAAATATTTGATTTACATCAAATTATATATTTTTGTGTTATGTATTCAGTTTAGCAACATTATTACGATAATAAGAGCTATAAAAAATACTTATTTTGAAACTGATTTATTTATTTCATTATTTCCAAGCCATAGGTCACTGAACTGTGGCGACGAAATCGAACAAAACACCGCCTAGTGTTGTGTTCGATTTCCAGTAACATATATTTCTCTCAAATATTCAATTTACATCAAATTATATATTTTTGGGTTACATATTTAGTTTAGCAACATTATTACGGTAATAAGAGCTATAAAAAACCAGCGTTGAATGTAATGAAACTCCATTTTCTGGGTGAGTCCCGGAGGCTCCCAGGAGCTATCCCAGGCTGATATGCTAATGTCAGACTTTGGCATCAGTCATGTGCATGGAGTTCTTAGGCCTACCGGGGACCACGGCCAGAACCGGGCCCCCTCAGAGAGGCAAGGGGAGCAATGGCCTATAGAAGCCCCCGTGTGATTGGAAGCATTCTATGTCTGCCATCGACCGGGACAGGCACCCAGAAAGGTAAGCGCCCCAAAACAAACCCCTATTCTGGTTAAAATTGCTACCAAAAGTCGAACTAGTGGATAGAACTCCCCAACAGAAAAACAAGCAAACTAGTATGACGTCACACGTCACCGCGCCGCGGTCTGCGCAGCTCCCCCCTCCCCGGGAGGGGGAAGGGGGAGCCCCAGACCTCCCACGCCAGCTATCCACCCATCAGTTCTGAGGCTGGATGTCAAGACACGCGAAAAACCGCCGACCGGAGGGAGGGAGGGTTGCCGGGGAGCCCCAGGGACTCACCCAGAAAATGGCGTTTCATTACATTCAACGCTGGTTTTCTGGGGGGAGCCCCGTCGGCTCCCCGGAGCTAACTACCCACAGAGGAAGATCAAAAGGGACGAAACCGGGAGGCGGACACCACGCACCCCTCCCCCTGGAAGCGAGACAACCGGCAGCAATGCCAACCCAAGGCGCCACAGCCCCGGAAAGTCCCGGGAACAACATAAGAACAACGAGCAGCAAGGCCCCCGAACGAACACCAAAGATCCATGCCCGAAAGACTGCTAGAACACATCATCCAGACGGCAGTGAGAGCAGCAAAGCCACGAACATCACGGGCAGGAGGGAAGAACACAGGCAGCCGAGCCGCAAGAACACGGCTGACAACCCGGGACACCATCACAGGCGAACCGGGAAGAACAGAACCGGATCAACGCAAAATGCGCTCCGGACACAGACGCCATGGCACACAACAGCGGAGACCAGGATGGTGCAAGCGGCGCACGAACAGGCCGGAGGGGAAACGACGCACAAGACAGCTTACTAACGGTGTAGAAGCAACACCAAGACCGAAAGCAAGCCAAAGCGGCCCCGCCAGCGCCGCACAAAAGAGATGCGACAATATGTGGCACGACGACGGCCCCCAACCCCCACCAAAAAAACCAAGCCGACGCTAACAAGAGTAACCACCTAAGAAGGGACAAGAAAAGGAAGGACCGCCAAAACACCCCATACTGCCGCCAAGAGAAACACGCAGGTGGGACACCGACCACCAGCTGGAGGCGAGACCATGAGGCAGACGGAAGCAGCCCTGACAAGGCCCCTCCGAGCCCAGGAAAAGGCGAAGCCGCAAGAAGATCTCGGGCGCGACCACCAAACTCAGGTGGCACAAGGAGATGGAATGTCTGCCGAACAGAAGAACTCCAAGCAAGCAAACCTGCCAGGAGTTCAGAAATGACGGGTCCGACGCGGGACATCGCCAGACCCCGAAAAACCCAATTGGCAGGGCAAGCAAGGAAACCAAAGAAGGCGGACGGGTTGCCGCCAGAACCGTACCCGAACCAAGAGGTACGAGCAACTGCAACAGACCGAGACAAAGAAGCACACCACAGGACACAGGCCGAAAAAAGCCCAAGAAGCCAAGGAACACACGCAGAACACCCCTGCGGCAGAGGAGGAAAACAAGGGAACGCACAAGCAATGAAGTGGTGGAAACCGACCACGCCCCCCAACATAGCAGCAAGTGCAGGCAAAACAGACAAAAGGAGATGCCAGGAAAAACGACAGGGGTGAGACAGTACGAAAGAGCAGAAGCATAAAAACCCCAGGAATAAGGACACGCCACCGCGAAACACGGTACTAAAGCACACGCGCAGTAGTAGCAACAGGCACCACCGCAACATGCCACAGGTAAAGAGCAACTCGCTTCTGCAAAGGCAGAGAATGGAGCAGACAGACCCCAGACAGGGCCCACGGAGACACGACAGAACCCAGCAGGCCCAGGAACCCGCATACCAGGCGACCGACGGCGGAGAAACCCCGCTCAAAATCGGCAGGATGGGGAACTGGGAGCTCATGTACACCCCAAGCCTGGCCCGAGGTCAGGCTAGACAGGCCAGAAGGAGGCCCACCAGGCAGCCGCATGGAGCGGCCTGCAGGCCCACAGACTCCCCACAACCAGGATGGCCATAACTAATTCGAAAGCAAGCTAGCGTGCCCCGGAAGTCCACGGACGGACCATGAGGGGCATAACTGGCAATCCCCCACAGTGTTCAGCGTTGTTACACCTATAATAGGTTAGGTAACAATTGTAATTACGAAACCATAAGATGCTTATTTTAACATACTAAGTAGGTTAAGTAAGGTCGGTGTTTTCCATGAAGTTTTGAAAGGGAAACGATGATGTTTAGCATGTCACCCATGCACGTAACTAATAAGGCAAGAACGACTTATTAAATTTGCGAGGACGGGGTGGTTCAAGAGAGAACTGGAGAAGCACCTCCAAAGGATACCCGATCAACCAGGCTGTGACTCATACGTCAGGCAGCGAGCAGCCACGTCCAACAGCCAGGATGATCAGTCCAGGAGGCCTGGTCGACGACCGGGCCGCAGGGACGCTAAGCCCCGGAAGCACCTCAAGGAAACCCCAAGGTAATTTACCAGCAAGAAGGCGTATGCTCGCACGTAGGTCGTGTAACAGCTGCAGACCTCTGAAGGATATACAGTGTTCCCCGATGGTGCCTATAGCACCACTGCACTCCACTGGTACTACCAGGCGAGTACAGAAACCAACACCACAACCCCCACACCTCATAACACTAACAAAGGTGGAACCCCTGAATGACCCTAGCATGGGTTGCACATGCACAAGAGTGGGACAGGAAGGGGTGAAAAGGGGGACAGACACTGGTGTGCGAACGGTCTCAGTCGTACAAAAAGATACCCAAATAAAGACAGGTATATAACACCGCATCCAGCGCCCTGCCAAAAGACGCCAGACCGCAGAAACTCACCTGGCTAACGGTGGCACGAAGTGACACGACTCAACCGAGCCCAGAAGAACCTGGGAGCACTGCCAGGTGAAGACGCCAGAGCCGGACCTGCAGGAGAGCAGGGGAGAGGCGAAGAAGGCGGCCCACACCCATGACACAGGGAAAACCTCTGCGGCCTCCCCACAACTGGAACCCAGGACACCCCAGGAGCGAAGGGGCACACACCGCGGCAAGGGAGAAGAGCGAGAGGCGAAGCACTGGAGCAAGAAGGCGTCTAACACCAGCACTACACACCGCCCAAACCAAAACAAACTCCGCGGCGCACGTGCATGACACGCTGGCCGAAAACGTGCAACAGTCTCTGCGGGAAGGCGGCAACCAGGACTACTGCACTAAAACCGGAGCCAAAAGTGTGAGCAGAAACAATAAAACCGGCCAAAGAAGTGAAGACCGAGCCCAAAACAAAGAATGCAGCCGGGCCACAAGCAGCCCAATAAGGCTACAAGTAGCCCAACTCGGCGACAAGGACGAGGAGCCGACAGACGTTCCAATAACGCGGTAAGTAGCTAAACACCTTCCCGAACCCTCGAGAACACGGAAGCCAAAACCAGTCCCTAAGGCACACAAAGGCGCAGGCGCACCCGAGACCAGTAGTCACGTAGAACCCCCAAAACGGGGAAACATGACGAAAACACCGTCCCAAAAAGGGGTGGGGGGAAACATCCACCCACAGGACGGAACCAACCAACTCAAAGGCCAAGGAACCGAGCCCGGGGAGGGGCTGACACCCAACAGCACGTACGGCGAGTGGGGAGGAAAACCCTACTCCGCGTAACCACAAGTCCCGCCTAGAGGGGGAGAAAAACCCCCACGGGGTCCAACGGGGCCATTAAGGCCCCCCAAGTCAGCCCCTCCCCAGCCCCGGGAACCCACACGACAGGCCCCGGGGCCGAGCCGTCCCCCCAAAGCCCCGGCCGTACCAGAAAACCGGGGCAGCCGTGAAAACACGAAGGAAGGGAGCCCACTGGCAGACTCTTACAACACGACTGGAGGAACAGGCTCAAATGCCCCCGTCACTACCCCGGAAGGGGATTTCCCCGAGACTGCCCGAGTCTCAACACCAACAAACCCCGCCCTGAACCTACAGACGGTAAGGAACCGGATGCAGGCAGGAAGGGGAATCCAGGGGAAAAACAAGAACCAAAACGGGGCAGCCCCGGGGCTCCCGGGGAGTTACCACGAGAGCGTTGCCACCACCAAGGCTCAAGTGCAACGCCCCTGCTGCCCGCACCAGCTTAGCACAACTGGGTAAGCGAGCCACAACGAGCAACAAACTCGCAGGACTTCGGGTCGAAGGTGTCACCGACCCCACAGGCAGCAGACGGAGGCAAAACAGAGAGTCACCCAGAGACAAGGGGTGAGCAACCCTCAAACTCGCTGGAAGCGAGGGGGGGCTCTGGGGTCACATCCATCGGACCCACGCGCCCCCAGGGGTTTCCCAGGGTCCCGAGCGTTTACTATAAGAGGACTCGCGCTCAGGTAATCCCAGGCAGGGTACTGCTAACCGGCACCCAAAACTACCAAACAACTTTCTAAGAGCTGAACCCCCGGGACGTGTACACTCACGGGGACCAAGCAGGGGGTACCACCAGAAAACTCAGAACACAAGGGACACCAGGGGCAAGAACGAAGGCAGACCCCCCACCAGGTAGATAAACAAAAAGAAAAAGAAAACCCCGCAAGAGGACAGCGTACCCAAGCGGAACAGAGCCGGCCGCTATGATTGGGAAAGACAAGCTGCACAGTACCCTGCGCCCCACCAGTGCAAAACTGCCCCTTACTCTAAGGCGAACAAGGGAGACAGAACACCCGAGCACACAAAGAGCGGCCGAAAACCAAGCAGTAAACGGCCTAGCAGGGGCAGACCCCAAGGAACTTGTGGAAGGTGGCCCCAAGTCCCAAGGGCAGTACTTACAGGGCACCTAGGGAAGGGAACCCTAGGCGCATGCAGCCCGAGTACTGGAGAATCACTCCCGGCTCACGCACCACCTAGAAAAACAGACACCACACTCTAGGTACAGTGCTGAAACAACCACTGGAGCCGGAGCACATAACCGGTGCCTATAGCATCAGCCGAAGAACTGATGGGTGGATAGCCGGCGTGGGAGGTCTGGGGCTCCCCCTTCCCCCTCCCGGGGAGGGGGAGCTGCGCAGACAGCGGCGCGGTGACGTGTGACATCATACTAGTTTGCTTGTTTTTCTGTTGGGGAGTACTATCCACTAGTTCGACTTTTGGTAGCAATTTTAACCAGAATAGGGGTTTGTTTTGGGGCGCTTACCTTTCTGGGTGCCTGTCCCGGTCGATGGCAGACATAGAATGCTTCCAATCACACAGGGGCTTCTATAGGCCATTGCTCCCCTTGCCTCTCTGAGGGGGCCCGGTTCTGGCCGTGGTCCCCGGTAGGCCTAAGAACTTCATACACATGACTGATGCCAAAGTCTGACATTAGCATATCAGCCTGGGATAGCTCCGGGGAGCCGACGGGGCTCCTCCCAGAAAATACTTACTTTGGAACTAATTTATTAATTTTATTATTTCGAAGCCGTAGATCGCTGAACTGTGGCGACGAAATCGAACACAACACAACAAGCATGGTGTATGGACAGGGATTAGACCCGTCCACTCGTGCTGGAGTTGTGCTGCCACTAACGTGAACAATTTCTCAAATAGGAGATATCTACCTTATTACAGTATATTTTTGGTCTTATTTAGTTTAGTTTAATTAGGATAATAAAGAGTTATTAAAACACCAGTTTTAGAAATGATTTATTAATGTGAAACGTTCAAAGCCATGGGTCACTGAACTATGACAACACAGACGAAAGTGAGTGAAACCTCACTGTAAAGTGAAGTTTACTGTACAGTATTCCCTTATCTGTCCACCCTCACTCGTCTTGTTTCATCACAGAAAATGTATAAGAAGATTTCAACATATTAGCTAGCTATTCACGCTTCAGCCTTTAACCCTTTAACTGCGCAACGCGCCTGCAGGCTCGCGTCTGGTTTGCGCAACGCGCCTCTGGGTATTTGTATTTTTCACGTTCGATTCAAAACTCGCGCGGCTACATGGGGTTCACATCAGCTTCCTCAGGGCTCTTGTAAACAGACGCCATCTTTAAAAAAAATCGTGGTCCACATTCCCGGGTGTGGGAGCCTCAGTAGTGAGTGAGCAACCATGGCTGGAGCTCGCAGCATAAGCGCACAGCACTGCTGTTCAGCGTATGACCACAGCATCGCCTAATAATGTCAAAATATATATATAACTTGTATTATTTAGCCATGATAGTATTATAGAAGAGCCTGAGTGTGATAATGACTGGGTACAATGTTCAAATATCAGTGATTCAATGCTGTTCACGATGTTCACAGCGCTTGCCACAGCACCACAGCATTATTTCGTCCATCTAGGAATCTTCAAACAATTTCTTAGGTTCCTTTTCAAAATAAACGTATGGTCAATTGTTCATTTACAGGAATTAGTGACCAGGATTGTGGTTATAATTAGCGTTGTGCGTAGTATTGTGGAAGGAGGAATTTTGGTGAGGGAGGGAGGGCGAGAATGAGGTAGCCTCATTGCGTGTGTGTGTGTGTATGTGGCTGCCACTCTTGTTTTGCTCACCATACTAGCTTAGTGGTTCGCTATGGGCAAAACATGTGTACATGGGTATATATAGTGTGTATATAGTGTAAAAACAGCAACAGGAGAATGTTGATAGGAGCTATTTTGGTGAGGGATGTGACGTAATCATAGCGTCGTCTGCTGTGTGATTTTTCATGCAGTGTATGGTGGCCACTGTACTGTTTGGACACAATACCGGCTTACTTGCATAGTTCTGGTAAATAAAACATGTAGATAGGTATATAGAACATGTGTAATAAGAACTATAACAGTATGGTGGGAGGAGCAATGTTGGCGAGTAAGATGTTGGAGTGAGGGAGACTGGCTGGGTGTGGCTGCTCTCACTCGAGGTGTTCTGAATGTGTTCATGGCCAAATGCTCCTATTGGCCCATACGAGGCAGCTGCTATTGGCATATACGAGGCAGCTGCTATTGGCCCATATGAGGCAGCTCCTATTGGCCCATATGAGGCAGCTCCTATTGGCCCATACGAGGCAGCTCCTATTGGCGAGGCAGCTGCTACGCGATGTTCTGAATGTGTTGATGGTAAATGTATATGGTGTGTGACAGTGTATAGTGTGTACATATGTTGTAAATATACATAAATGAACATGAAACATTGGTGTGAATAACTGTATGATGGGAGGGGGCAAAGTTGGCGAATACAATGTTGGAGAAGTGAGGGAGGGCTGGCTGGGTGTGGCAGCTCTCACTCGCGGTGTTCTGAGTGTGTTGATGGTGAATGTATATAGTGTGTGACAGTGTATAGTGTGTAAATAGATTGTATATATACATAAATTAGCATGATACATAGTAAATATGTGCTGCATATGTGTACACAAGTGTCATGCACGTAACACAGTGTCTTCGGACAGTACGGATGTTTTACATCCATAATATAGTGTACGTGTTCACTATACATAGGATTAGCACGTAAAAACAAATAAAATGTATTTGGAACTGTGCGAAAAAAATGAACGAAAATATATTTGCGGCAACTCGCGCGCCCCGTGCCGAGCACCCCACCCGCCCCGGGAGCTTACGGCACGGGAGCACGGGGAATGATGACATCACGCCCCAACTTACGGACCCCATAGCAGCCAAAGTAAGTACAATTTCGACCTTTTTTTTACATAGCCATACTGAGGGAAGGGTTTTTGACACTTTAAAAAGAAAAAAGAATTTTTTCCAGAGAATTTATTTCTTGCGCACCACGGGGGTGTCATATTTGGAGGCAACGCAGTTAAAGGGTTAAATTAATTTACAAAGATACGTGTGCCACAAATCAGTGAACGAAAATCATTGAAACTCAGTCGTTCACTTCTGTGGACCACTCTAGCTGGTGTTTGGTTAATATGCGTCACTTCTTGTGGACCATTCTGGCTGGTGTTTGGTTCATATGATTCACTTGTTGTGTGGTCCACTTGTGTGATCCAACTTGTCTTATGAAGGAATTATTAATTGTAATCTGTGATAGAATGAGACAGTTTTCCACCACTCTGTGAACTCTGTCCCAACAACTTGTGGACCACTTGTGGTCCACTTGTGTGGTCCACTTGTGTCGTCCATTTGTGTGATCCATTTGTGTGATCTAACTTGTCACATGAAGGAATTATTAATTGTAATCTGTGATGGGATGGTAAAGTTTTCTACCACTGTGAACTCTGTCCCAACATCGTAAGATTGTGGACCACTTGTGGACCACATGTGCGGTCCACTTGTGTGATCGAACTTGTCATATGAAGGAATTAATAATTGTAATCTGTGATAGAATGTGAAACTTTTACACCAGTCTGTGAACTCTGTCTCGACGTCGTAAGCAAATCCGAACATCCCCCGCTTCGGCGAACCATTGTTCGTCGAACTGGGTGAGTAAATCCGGCCTGAAAAGTGTGCGAACTAGCCGGAGATTCGTTGAATCGGGGTACGTTGAATCGAGGTTGTACTGTATATATATATATATATATATATATATATATATATATATATATATATATATATATATATATATATATATATATACAGTGGTACCTCAGTTTAAGAGTTTAATTCGTTCCTGGAGACAGCTCTTATTCCGAAAAACTCGTATTCTTAAGCTAATTTCCCCATAAGAAATAATGGGAAATGAATTAATCCGTTCCTGACTACCCCAAAAACCCCATATCAAACTAAATTTTATACCTAATTCATCTAAATAAACCTACAAAACTATGTTCAAGTTATTACTTACCTTGCTCTTGAATGCTGTAGGCGTATGGAAGATGGTGAGGAGGGGGGAGGAGGAGAGGAGTTACTGTTTGGAAGGGGAGTCCCTTTCCATTATCACATCAGGCAGTGAGGACTTCACTGGTATGCACACACTGGCACATTTTGCCTGCATACCACTAGGACTTGCTTGTCTTACTAAGAATTTCTCTAAAGACACTTGTTTTTCCCTACATTTTAACACTTGTCTGTAGTAAGACATCACATTATCATTTAAAAGGTCAATGCAACGGCCTGCTACAGCTTTATCTGGGTGAGTTTTTTCAACAAAACTTTGCAGTTCTTCCCATACTTCACTCATTTTCTTAATCAAGGAGGGACATCCTCTACTGCCTCTACTCACAGCTATTTTCTTAGGTTGAACCTTATCAATGGCTTTCTTGAGACCCATGGTGAGATATATAATAACAAACTGTATAGTCAAATGACCAAAAATCCAACAAAACACTGAAAATCCAGGTGAAGAATTGATGTGGGATAGTCACTGGGCGCGAGACAATGGTAAACTGAGGGGCGGAGTGGCGGAGGGGCGACGATCGCCGATCGACCACGCGCTAGGTCGGCCTGTACGCGTATCAACAAACTCGCGTCCCGAGGTAACCCTCGCATTCCGAGACGTAATTTTCGAGGAAATCCTGCTCGTCTTCCGAAAAACTCGCATACAGGGACACTCGCATTCCGAGGTACCACTGTATATATATTGTTGAATATGACCGAAAAGTTAAGATTAATAATTCTAACATGAATCTTCTCAATATTTCTTATGTTTTTCTTCACTGTCGGTGGTAATAAAAATAAAAATTTTCCAAAATTCATTTTTTAATTGTCTGATGCCTGAACACATTTCGTAATTCATTTTACATTTTCAAAGACTTAATTTACACACAAATTCTTCGTACTTATATTCTATTGGATGAGGTGATATGGTACAAAAATTTTGGATGAGGTGACAAACACAAGACAGAACACGAAACAATGGGTATAAATTGGATAGGTGAACATATGAATGGAAGTAACTGCAAAAGGTCTATTGGCCCATACTTCCTCTTGCTGCTTCCATATTGGTTCGGGGTCTTGAAGTAGGTAGAATATAGTTGTGCATTAATTGACTGTTGATTGCTGGTGTTGACTTTTTGATGTGTAGTGCCTCGCTGATGTCAAGCCGCCTGCTATCGCTGTATCAATGATTTCTGTGATGTTTGTTAAGATTTCTCTGATGATAGTCTGGTTGTGAGAAGAGATTATGTGTTCTTTGATGGCTCCCTGTTGCTTATGCATTGATAGTCGCCTAGAAAGAGATGTTGTTGTCTTGCCTATATACTGAGTTCTTTGGGGCTTACAGTCCCCAAGTGGGCATTTAAACGCATAGACGACGTTGGTCTCCTTCAAAGCGCTCTGCTTGGTGTCTGGGGAGTTTTTCATGAGTAGATTGGCCATTTTTTTGGTTTTATAATAAATTATCAATTGTATTTTCTGATTTTTGTCTGACGCCTGAAACGCGTTCAGGCGTCAGACAATTAAAAAATGAATTTCGGAGAATTGTTATTTTTATTTTTATTACCACCGACAATGAAGAAAAACATAAGAAACATTGAGAAGATTTGTGTTAGAATTATTAATCTTATCTTTTTGGTCATATTCAACAACATATGTTTACAAGAAAGACTGCTACCAAAATAAATAAATATAAATATATATATTATATATATATATATATATATATATATATATATATATATATATATATATATATATATATATATATTGGTGTATACTGGCAGCAGGTTTTCTTTAAACATGTCTCATTGAATATGACCGCATATTCAGTATTTACTATCTTCTGATTTAGGGCTTCTATCCCTCTAACTATTTTCTTAGCATCAGGGCTTAGCTGAAATAGGAGTTCTCCAAAACTCATTTTCGTAATTTCTGGGTGAAGAAAAGATGTGGATTACTATAGAATGTATTACACTTATTTAAACAATTTGCACAACGTTTCGAACCTCCATGGTTCATTCTCAAGTGAGGAAATGTTACAATGTGGTTTGATTATATACACGCACTGGGTCAGGTGATAAGACAATAAAGGTGAAAACATAGGGGATACATAGGGGATAAATGGGGTGAAACATATGAACATAAGAATAGAGGTAACCGCAGAAGGCCTATTGGCCCATACGAGGCAGCTGGCATCTACATACAAAGATTAATCCAGTGTAATTGGCCTGTTATGTTGAACATTGTCTTCTGGGTTGGCATCGTTATGTTCTGGTCTTGTCCTCACTCTCATTGTGGGAAGAGTAAATAGTTCCGTGATTTGGGTGTTCATGGTAGGTTGTTCTGTTCTTATGTGAATTGCTTCAAGAATTTGTAATCTTCTTGCATCTTGGGTTCTGTCTATTATGCATGTATTCTTGTTCAACATTTCTCTTGTTAGGGTGATGTCATGGGCTTGTCTCATGTGATTCCTAGGGGCACCGGATTGAAGATGGCATGTCAAACGCCTCGTCAGCTTGGTCGACGTCATACCTATGTACTTAGATTGAAGGTTACATCCTTCGTGGGGGCAAGTGTACATGTATACAACGCTTGACTGCTGTAGAGGGTTCTCTGTCGGCTTCGGGCTGTTTTTGATAAGGAGTTCGGAAGTCTTCTTGGTTTTATAGAATATTGTCAGGTTTATGTTTTGGTTAGGAGTAGTGCTTTTTACTCCTTTACGGATTATTTCTTTCATTATTCTTTCCTCTTTTGTATGTTCACTGTGCATGGTTGATTTGTAATATAATTTTATTGGAGGTATTGTGGTTTCTGTTCTAGCTTCTGGATTATACCAACGGTCCAAGTGTCTTCTTATAGCAGCGTTTATTTCCGCGTTGCTATATCCATTGTTCACCAATACCTGAGTTACTCTTTCAAACTCTCTACTCACGTTGCTCCATTCAGAGCAGTGGGTAAGCGCTCGACGAATATAAGCATTGAGAACACTGGCTTTGTATCTTTGGGGGCACTCACTTCTACCGTTCAGGCATAATCCTATGTTGGTGGGCTTGGTATATACGTTGGTGCTTAAAGAGGTTCCTGTTTTTGTTATTAGTACATCCAAGAATGGCAGACTGTTATTTTCACTATTTTCATGTGTAAATCGGAGTACTGACTCTCTCTCTAGATGTCTTTTTACGTCAATTAGTTCAAATGAGTCTTTTACTATTACGAATATGTCATCTACATAATGGCAATATAAAGTTGGTTTTTGTCTGCTACTGAAGACCCTGTCTTCGATGGTTCCCATGTAAAAATTAGCGAATAAAACTCCTAAGGGAGAGCCCATTGCTACTCCGTCTATTTGTAAATACATGTCTCCTTGTGGACTGATGAAAGGGGCTTCCTTTGTACATGCTTCGAGAAGACTCTTCAAGTGTGGCTCAGGTATGTCTAATTTGGGGGTGCTCTCGTCTCTGTATACTCTGTCCAGTATCATTCCTATGGTTGTGTCGACTGGGACGTTGGTAAATAGGGATTCCACGTCCAGGGAAGCAATGATTCCATCGGGCTGGGTAGATTTGATTAATTCTAGGAAATCTGCTGATGATTGTAGACTATACTTACTTGGAGTGTATGGAGTTAGGAGTTCATTGAGTTTTTTTGCCAGGTGATAAGTTGGAGTTGGTATTTGGCTGATTATAGGGCGTAGTGGGTTACCTGGTTTATGTGTCTTAACATTACCATAGGCATTATATATATATATATATATATATATATATATATATATATATATATATATATATATATATATATATATATATATATATATATATGTCGTACCTAGTAGCCAGAACGCAATTCTCAGCCTACTATGCAAGGCCCGATTTGCCTAATAAGCCAAGTTTTCCTGAATGAATATATTTTCTCTATTTTTTTTTCTCATGAAATGATAAAGCTACCCATTTCATTATGTATGAGGTCAATTTTTTTTATTTGAGTTAATATTAACGTAGATATATGACCGAACCTAACCAACCCTACCTAACCTAACCTAACTTATCTTTATAGGTTAGGTTAGGTTAGGTAGCCGAAAAAGTTAGGTTAGGTTAGGTTAGGTAGGTTAGGTAGTCGAAAAATAATTAATTCATGAAAACTTGGCTTATTAGGCAAATCTGGCCTTGCATAGTAGGCCAAAAAGTGAGTTCTGGCATATATATATATACGACATATATATATATATATATATATATATATATATATATATATATATTTTGGTAGCAGTCTTTCCTGTAGACATATATTATTAAATATGACCGAAAAAGTAAGATTAATAATTCTAACAGGAATTTTCTCTATTTTCCTTATGTTTCTTTTTACTGGTGACGGTAAATGAAAAATCAATTCTCCAAAATTCATTTTTATTTCTAGTCTGACGCGACACTTAAGCGCGTTTCGTAAAACTTATTACATTTTCAAAGACTTTAGTTTATCTACACACAACTTATGCTTTATGAAACAAACATTGGCTCTTATACCTGCATTTGGGTGAGGTGATGTAATACATTAGTGGGGTGAAACACAGAACATGGAAAGTGGGGTATAGATTTGTAGAAGTAGAAGTTGGGTCCCAATAGAACTGCAGAAGGCCTATTGGCCCATATTTCTTGATGTTTCTATGTTGGAGCGGAGTCTTGAAGTGGGTAGAATATAGTTGTGCGTTAATTGGCTGTTGATTGCTGGTGTTGACTTCTTGATGTGTAGTGCCTCGCAGATGTCAAGCCGCCTGCTGTCGCTGTATCTATCAATGATTTCTGTGTTGTTTGTTAAGATTTCTCTGGTGATGGTTTGGTTGTGGGAAGAGATTATGTGTTCCTTGATAGAGCCCTGTTGCTTATGCATCTCTTTCCAGGCGATTAACGATTAACTGCCTCTACTCACAGCTATTTTCTTAGGTTGAACCTTATCAATGGCTTTCTTGAGACCCATGGTGAGATATATAATAACAAACTGTATAGTCAAATGACCAAAAATCCAACAAAACACTGAAAATCCAGGTGAAGAATTGATGTGGGATAGTCACTGGGCACGAGACAATGGTAAACTGAGGGGCGGAGGGGTGGATGGGCGACGATCGCCGATCGACCACGCGCTAGGTCGGCCTGTACGCGTATCAACAAACTCGCGTCCCGAGGTAACCCCCGCGTTCCGAGACATAATTTTCGAGGAAATCCTGCTCGTCTTCCGAAAAACTCGCATACAGGGACACTCGCATTCCGAGGTACCACTGTATATATATATATATACAGTACAACCTCGATTCAACATACCCCGATTCAACGAATCTCCGGCTAGTTCGCACACTTTTTAGGCCGGATTTACTCACCCGGTTCGACGAACAATGGTTCGCCGAAGCGGGGGATGTTCGGATTTGCTTACGACGTCGAGACAGAGTTCACAGACTGGTGGAAAAGTTTCACATTCTATCACAGATTAGTTTCACAGTTTCAATGATTTTCGTTCACCGATTTGTGGCACACGTATCTTTGTAAATTAATTTAAAGGCTGAAGCATGAATAGCTAGCTAATATGTTGAAATCTTCTTATACATTTTCTGTGATGAAACAAGACGAGTGAGGGTGGACAGATAAGGGAATACTGTACAGTAAACTTCCCTTTACAGTGAGGTTTCACTCACTTTCGTCTGTGTTGTCATAGTTCAGTGACCCATGGCTTTGAACGTTTCACATTAATAAATCATTTCTAAAACTGGTGTTTTAATAACTCTTTATTATCCTAATTAAACCAAACTAAATAAGACCAAAATATACTGTAATAAGGTAGATATCTCCTATTTGAGAAATTGTTCACATTATTGGCAGCACAACTCCAGCACGAGTAGACGGGTCTAATCCCTGTCCATACACCATGCTTGTTGTGTTGTGTTCGATTTCGTCGCCACAGTTCAGCGATCTACGGCTTCGAAATAATAAAATTAATAAATTAGTTCCAAAGTATCTTTTATAGCTCTTATTACCGAAATAATGTTGCTAAACTAAATATGTAACCCAAAAATATATAATTTGATGTAAATTGAATATTTGAGAGAAATATATGTTACTGGAAATCGAACACAACACCAGGCGGTGTTTTGTTCGATTTCGTCGCCACAGTTCAGTGACCTATGGCTTCGAAATAATGAAATAAATAAATCAGTTTCAAAATAAGTATTTTTTATAGCTCTTATTATCGTAATAATGTTGCTAAACTAAATACATAACACAAAAATATATAATTTGATGAAAATCGAATATTTAAGAGAAATTTATGTTACTGGATCAGGCTTAAACACCAGCCAACTGAAGGGTGTGCGTATAGACTTAGTCTGCGTTCGTACAGTATGCACCCAGTGCCCTTAGCTTTGTCTGCGATTGATGTACAGCATTTATCCGCCGATGGAAGAATAATTGTGGAATTGACCATTTTTTTACTACAGCTCTTTGGTTATAAAACAAAATGTCTCAGGGGCTTACTAATAGTGCCTTATTAATGCCAAAATGAAGCAATATTTTGCAAGAACTAGTAGCAGAAAATCAACCAGCACGAGAACAGCCGTACCCAACACGAGAACAGCCATACCCAGCACGAGAACAGCCGTACCCAGCAGGAGAACAGCTGTACCAAGCACGAGAACAGCCGTACCCAGCAAGAGAACAGCCGTACCAAGCACGAGAACAGCCGAACCCAGCACGAGAACAGCCGTACCCAGCATGAGAACAGCCGTACCCAGCACAAAAACAGCCGTACCCAGCATGAGCACAGTTGTACCCAGCACTGGTACAACAGCAGCCAGCACCAGCTCAGAAGCAGCTGAACTCAAAGCAGCAGCGAGCACCAGCAAAGCTGATGCAAACATCTAAAAACATCGTGTGCAGCATGAACAGTTAGAACAAGTGTTAAATTAAGTGTGTACTCAGTGTTAAAATTAAAGTTGCAGTAATTTTTGTGTACAACAGTTTTCATAAACTGTATTGTAGTACTCAACATACAGCAGAACTACTTTTAATCAAGACAGTGCTAACGGCATAATGCACTGCAGTACGTATTTACTGTAGAGCATTCACAACTTCACGAAACTTCAAGATGGACATAACTTCAACAATAAGGTAAATTTATGAATTACAGTACAGTATTTTTTTTAGTAGAGAAGTAATATATAGGTATAGTATGTAATATGATAATGCATTTTTATTGTGTACAAGAAAAAAAAAAGACACTGACACAAACGCCTCCTGAAGGTCACCTCTTGCAACGAATCCAACGCTCCAACGAACTGGGGTTGGTCCCATATAGTATGTTGAATCGAGGTTGTACTGTATATATATATATATATATATATATATATATATATATATATATAAATATATATATATATATATTATATATATATATTATCTTATTAATATACCGAAAACCAGCGTTGATGTAAATGAAACGCCATTTTCTGGGTGAGTCCCGGAGGCTCCCCGGAGCTATCCATGGCTGATATGGATACCCTAACTATTTTGCATCAGTCGATGTGGGTGGAGTTCTAGCCTACCGGGGACCACGAGCCAGAACCTGGCCCCTCAGAGAGGCACGGGGAGCAATGGCCCATAGAAATGCACATGTGATTTGGAGCATTCTATATCTGCCATCGACCGTGACAGGCACCCAGAAAGGTAAGTGCCACAAAACAAATCCCTATTCTGGTTAACAACAAAAATTGACAAACGAGTGGACAGACCTCCCCCAGGAAAACGAACTAACAAGCATGATGTCACACGAGCCGCGCCGCATCTTCTTGTCACCTGATCGTAGAATTCTATCAAGCCTGTAAGGCAAGATTTACCCTCCCTCCCGAACCCATGTTGATGGGTTGTCACGAAGTCCCAGCCCTCTGAGGGGGCCAGGTTCTGGCTCGTGGTCCCCGTAGGCCTAGAACTCCACCCACATCGACTGATGCAAAATAGTTAGGGTATCCATATCACCATGGATAGCTCAGGGAGCCTCGGGACTCACCCAGGGACCGACAAGAATGAGAGGAGGGAACGAACCAGCCTTGCTTGATTTGATATTACCTAAATGAGTCGGATATAAGGGAAGTTAAGTTCCTTCAACAGTGAAGGAACAGGTGATTAAACTTAGGGTGGGCGAGGACAGGTACACAGAGAATGACAAAGAGGTGTGTGAAGAACTCAACAAAAGGTTCCAGGAGGTCTTTACAATAGAACAGGGAGATATCACGGCGCTGGGAGAGGTGGCAGCAAACCAGGTGACCTTGGATAGGTTCGAAATTACAAGAGATGAGGTCAAAAAGCACCTATTGGAGCTGGATGTGAGAAAAGCTGTTGGGCCGGATGGAATCTCGCCATGGGTATTGAAAGAGTGTGCAGGAGCACTTTGCTTACCACTCTCCATAGTGTATAGTAAGTCACTGGAAACGGGGGACCTACCAGAAATATGGAAGACTGCTAATGTAGTACCAATATACAAAAAGGGTGACAGACAAGAGGCACTGAACTACAGGCCAGTGTCCTTAACTTGTATACCATGCAAGGTGATGGAGAAGATTGTGAGAAAAACCTAGTAACACATCTGGAGAGAAGAGACTTCGTGACAACCCATCAACATGGGTTCAGGGAGGGTAAATCTTGCCTTACAGGCTTGATAGAATTCTACGATCAGGTGACAAGAATTAAGCAAGAAAGAGAAGGGTGGGCGGACTGCATTTTTTTGGACTGTCGGAAAGCCTTTGACACAGTACCCCATAAAAGGTTGATGCATAAGCTGGAGAAACAGGCAGGAGTAACAGGTAGGGCGCTCCAGTGGATAAGGGAGTACCTAAGCAATAGGAAGCAGAGAGTTACAGTGAGGGGTGAGACCTCAGACTGGCGTGAAGTCACCAGTGGAGTCCCACAGGGCTCTGTACTTGGACCTATCCTGTTTCTGATATACGTAAATGATCTCCCAGAGGGTATAGACTCATTCCTCTCAATGTTTGCTGACGACGCCAAAATTATGAGAAGGATTAAGACAGAGGAGGACAGCTTGAGACTTCAAGAAGACCTGGACAAGCTGCAGGAATGGTCGAACAAATGGCTGTTAGAGTTTAACCCAAGCAAATGTAATGTAATGAAGATAGGGTAGGAAGCAGGAGACCAGATACAAGGTATCATTTGGGAGATGAAATACTTCAAGAGTCAGAGAGAGAGAAAGACCTGGGGGTTGATATCACGCCAGACCTGTCCCCTGAAGCTCATATCAAGAGGATAACATCAGCAGCATATGCCAGGTTGGCTAACATAAGAACGGCCTTTAGAACTTGTGTAAGGAATCTTTCAGAACATTATATACCACATATGTCAGACCAATCCTGGAGTATGCGGCTCCAGCATGGAGTCCCTATCTAGTCAAGCATAAGACTAAACTGGAAAAGGTTCAAAGGTTTGCCACCAGACTAGTACCCGAGCTGAGAGGTATGAGCTACGAGGAGCGACTGCAGGAATTAAACCTCACTTCGTTGGAAGACAGAAGAGTTAGGGGGGACATGATCACCACATTCAAGATTCTCAGGGGAATCGACAGGGTTGATAAAGACAGGCTGTTTAACACAAGGGGCACACGCACTAGGGGACACAGGTGGAAACTGAGTGCCCAAATGAGCCACAGAGATATTAGAAAGAACTTTTTTAGTGTCAGAGTGGTTGACAAATGGAATGCATTAGGAAGCGATGTGGTGGAGGCTGACTCCATACACAGTTTCAAGTGTAGATATGATAGAGCCCATTAGGCTCAGGAAACTGTACACCTGTTGATTGACGGTTGAGAGGCGGGACCAAAGAGCCAGAGCTCAACCCCCGCAAGCACAACTAGGTGAGTACAACTAGGTGAGTGCATGTCTGCGCAGCTCCCCTCTCCCCGGGAGGGGGAAGGGGAGCCCCAGACCCCCGCGCCGGCTATCCCCGCCCCAGTTCTGAGGCTAGATATCAAAACCGCGAAAAACCCGCAGACCGGAGGGTGGGAGGGTGCCGGGAAGCCTCCGGGACTCACCCAGAAAATGGCGTTTCACTACATTCAATGCTGGTTTTCTGGGGGGAGCCCCTACGGCTCCCCGGAGCTACCTCACCAAAGACTACCTAGGAAAACAAGGGGACATACCCGGGAGGCGGTCGAGGAACCACTCCTCAACACGAAGTCAAGACAACAACCAAAGAACCCTTCCGGAAAGCAGCAGGCACTACATTCGCCCGAAAAAGGGAGAACGGCCGCAGACGAAGAAACCTATGACCTAGATCATAGGAGCCAAGAAACCACTGCGCCTGAGAAGAGCATGAAGCTCTGCCACACGACCCCCAGAGGCCAATGCCACAAGCGTGCAAGTCCACCACCACAAGTGCAGCTGACAGGGAAGGAACCTGCATAAGGAGCCGCCCCGCACCAACACCCCGCAGAAGGGCAGGAGCGAAGACTCATTAACCCTTAAACTGCGCATGGCGTATATATACGCCCTGAGTAACATGTCCCATGGTGCGCATGGCGTATATATACGCCATAGGGTGCCAGGCCCGATTCAAATGGCCCGCGGCTACACGGGGTTCACATTAGCTTCCTCAGGGCTCTTGTAAACAGACGCCATTTTAAAAAAAAATCGTGGGCAATATTCTCAGGTGTGAGAGGCACAGTACTGTTGGAGCAACCAAGGCTGGCGCACGCAGCATGAGCGAGCAGCATTGCTGTTCAGCTTGTGACCACAGCATCGCCGAAAAATGTCAAAATAAATATATAATTGTTATTATTTAGCGATGACAATATTACAGATGACCCCTGACTGTGATATAAATAACCAGGGTTGTGATAATAGCAGGATTGTTGTAATAATTAGCGCTGTAGGAGGAGTGATGCTGAGAGACGGAGGGAGACAGCATCGTTTACTGACTGTGTGGCCACCTGTTGTTTACATTCACCATACCAGCTCAGTGGTTCTCTATGGTGAACACAAATGTAGATACTATATATAATGTGTGTATTAGTGTAATAACAGCAAAAGGATTATGTTGGGAGGAGCCATTTGGGTGACGGAGGTGACGTCGTCTGCACGATTTGTCTAGCTGTTTAGAGAGTGGCCACTATGCTCTTTGGGCGCACTACAAGCTTAGGTGTACAGTTACGGTGCATAAAACATGTAGATACTTATATATAATATGTGTATATAGGGTAATAACACTGCAAACAGTATTGTTGGGGGAGAAAGTTTAGTGCGTGTGACCTTGAATGAGTGAGGGAGCCGCCAGCTGTGTATAGCGACGACTCTTAGTGCCTGAACTAACTATATCAGCTTAGCTGTACAGTTGTGGTGAACAAAATATATACATACTTATATATAACGTCTGTATATAGTGTAATAACACCACAAATGGTATTGTTGGGGAAGAAAGTTTAGTGCGTGTGTTGAGGGAGTGGCAGCGAGTGGCTGGCTGGTGTGTGGCGGTAACTCTTCGTTGCTTTTCGACTCTCAATACCAACTTAGTGGTTCGTTATGGTGACCAAAATATGCAGATACTTATATATAACCTGTGTAAAGAGTGTAATAGCAGCAAAACTATTTGTTTATTGTTTTATAAACATAATAATTGAATCACTAATATGCACACCATACTTTGAGTATAGCGATTATTCACCACTTTTATTATATAATATATTACAATACACACTATTGAATAATATTACTGCAAAAAAACTAAGAAAAAATCAATCGGAGACATTGAAACAATTAGGTAATAATATCTTTGTGGCAACTCCCATCTGTCAGCGCGGGTGACGCTGACCGCCCTGACGACCGCTCTGTCAACGCCCACTTTTTGCCAGACTTCCTCAGTCAATTGCGCCCAAAATATGTCACCTACGATTTTTTTGTTATTTTTCCCGTGCTCAGGGGACACAAATTAACATGTTTAGAAGACGAAAAAAATTTTGATTTTTTTTTTCTTGCGCACAGGGGTGTAAATGTCCCCAGGACCCCTGAGCAGTGTAAGGGTTAAAAGGAGCAAAATCGCCCCCAGGAAAATGAGTAGCGCCGAGACAGCGCAAAGAGGAGAGATATGCACAAAAGAACAAGAAGGCCAAACATCCAGAAACTGCCGGGAAGAGGACCCACAAGCTCTAGAAAGGACCGGGGAAGCTCAACCGAATGACGACAGACGTACCAGAAAACGGGAAGGAGCTGACTTGGGTTAGAAGACACAATTGCTTTTTCCCACTCTCTCATTATTCCTGCCCCTTCATTCTCCGCTGCACACGTACAATTACGTTTACAGTAGAGTGAAGGAGGAGGTGCCCACTGTGGAGTGTGTCAAGGAAAACCCAGCACAAGACGCCGCAAGAGTAGCAGGCGCCGGCCCTGTCAAGGAGAGGAGCAGCAGTGTCATCGCCTGCTGCTTTCTCTCTATGGTGTGGGTGCCGGAGGCCACTGAGCAACCGGGGACAAGGAAGAAAGATGTCGGTGACGGGTGTCACGAGCCCCAACAGATGGCTAATGCAGTATACGGCGCTAGGACTGTGACCTGTGCCGGTCGGACTGACTGACATGTCAACGTCTCACAGTGGGTGTTGATCTCCCCACCGCGTATCCGCTTTCTCCTTTCCCACGGCAATTGGGTGCAGCTACCAAGGCTACCCCAAAACTGTCCCAAACCTTCGAAAACAAAAGAAGCAAACAAAGAACGAAGGCTCAAAAAACTCCATCGCACCCGAGACCAAAGTCATGCAGAACCCCAAGAAGAGGGGGACATGACTGAGAAGGCCCGTCCTGGAAAAAAGGGGCGAAGACTGTAGAAAAATACCCACCGACAGGACGGAAACAACGGGCACACTGGACAAGGACAACCGAGCCCAGGGAGGGACCGACGCTCACACAGCACGTGCGGAGCGGGGGGGCGGAAAACCCCCACACCACAAAACTGCAAGCCCCGCCCAGAGGGGTAGAAAGACCCCGGCGGGACCAACGGGCCCGCCGAAGGCCCCTAACGTTTGCACCACCTCTGCCCCGGGAACCCACCCTGCAGCCCCCGGGCCGAGCAGTCCCCTCAAAGCCCCAGTGCCAAGAAAAACCCTGGGCAGCCGTGAAAAACACCACGGAAGGGAGCCCACTAGGCTCCGGAACTTGAACGGAAACCGGAGGAAAGCGAGGGGCAAGACGAAGACCCCAGGCTCATCCCCAACCAGCACAACGAGGCGAGGACAAGACAGAGAGTCCAAGGAACCTGGAAAAACAGGCCCAGCACAGCAAGACCGGAAGGAAGGAGGGCCCCAGAGGGAGCACGGAAGGGCCGAAA